>BGPR01002296.1:109634-184676 GCA_013235015.1 Araneus ventricosus
AAGGCTAACCAAAATTTTAATAAAAAATTAACTATAATGCAATATACAAATATTTGAAAGCGTTTAAATGCCTCATAATTTTAAAATGGCAGGAAAGCATGAGATTAAATGCTTGAAGAAAGGATGAAAATCATTTCAGTCTACCTCACACACAGAAACAAACAAACCTGAATTCAAATATCTGTTACCACGTCTTAAAAAATATTATTTTGAAGCAGGTGCGATAAAATATTTCAGCAATGCAATGAATACTAAAGTCAAAATTCTTCTTTGGAGTTAATTTCCCAAAAGCAATTTATACTATCCCCAGTAGCACAAAGATATTGTACAATATTGAACGATATTGAACAATATTCGCAATATTGTATAATATTGCACAATATCATATAATATTATACAATATCGGGAAACATGTTGTACTAATGAGATTTCCTGGAATCACAACCGTAACAATCGTAAAAGCGCGGGAATAAAAGATTTGCTGAAATAATGAAATTTCTTTGAATTTTATTTGCAACATTAAAAACATTGTAGCAATTCATGTTTTAAAACATTTTGAAACATTATTTAAAATTGAACAAAATGTCGCATGGAAATAAGATTGGTGTCATTAAAAAGCTAATTTTTTTATCTTTGAGATGATGTGAAAGTGGTTTTTGTGCGATAATAGGTTCCGAAGTTTTTCCGGAAAAGCGTTAAAATTGAAGGTTCTTTTTAATTAATTTAAATTCTAGTTAAAATTTCGCAAAATCCTTTCTTGGTGAGCACCTACTACCCAAGAAGCAACAGCCTGGAAAATTTCAAATTTCTGGGCCTCTTGGCATGGGAGATTTCGTGATGAGCGAGTGAGTGAATCAGTGAGTCATGGTATTTGCCTTTTATGTATAAAGATTCATAAAACTGATACCGAAGTAACTCAATATCAGAAATCAGAGTATTATGGTATTATCAATTATACAAGCCCTCATTATCCGAACCGCAGTTCGATACAATGCACTCCCGATTATCTGGGTTAATCACCGGGAGGGATCGCACGGACAATAGAAAAACACGGATAATCCAAAAACTCCTTTTTATTAAAGAAAAAATCAACTTCAGTACAAAAATATAAAAATTGCTTGCATTTGCATGCTGTATATCATCAAACTAGGATTTTTTCCTTTTAACATTTACTTCTTTAAAAAATCTGCCATGCGTCTTTGCTTCTGCTGTTTGTTCATCTCTTGTCATATATCGACACATATTTTACAAACCGCAGAGTCCGGAATGAGCACGGATAATAGAGAGTATACTGTATTAGAATGTATCAAAAGTATTTTCGCATTTTTTGCTGTCAAATTTTATTGTAGCATAGATATAAAACAACAAAATATTAGAAAACAAAGTATAGTTCATCATGAAGATGTCGGTATTTCAGAAGTGATATGAGTTTCATAGTTGGAAACTAATCCGACTCCATACATAACAACTAACACATATTTATTTACAACTTCTTACAAAACACAAATTTAATATTTCAAACTATGCGAATAGCTTTCGCTTTTTAGCGTCAACCAACAACGTTCACGTTCTCTGGACGAATGCTTTCGGAGAATTCTCTTTCTGAAAATTGATGCCGTACCGCCACCTAACGGTCGGAAGTTTTACAAAATAGCTCAAATGCATGAAAATTGATATTACAAAATAACACAGATTAAGATAGTAAATCAAATTATACAATTTAAACAGGTATGGCACCTCTATCATGAACTACAGTTTCTTGCCATCTGAACGTCTATCTTCACTTTTGGAATAAACTACCTTCATTCATGTAGGCATTGATAACCCGAAATTTGCTGGATCCCATCTGAATTATCTATCCTATTAAAATTCGAAGGTAAACAAACACATGTATCTATGTCTTTCTATCTTCTCACGAACCACTGAATCCTGAAACTAGCCGTAAGTACCAAAAGATGGAAAATAATCCAAGGAATCCATTTCGACTATTTAAATTCCGAAATTGTATTTGGTTAAAAAAGGTATTAATTAAAAACGTCAAAATGAATCAATTCACGTGCTGCCATCTATTGCCAGCACGGTGAATTCATTCACGGCGGATTCTTTTTTTCCCCTATTATTAGTTTTCGCATCCGGTGTTGCATTTTTTTTATTTATTTAAAGGAAGTTGATATTTCTTTTTGAGCAAGCTTCTGTGTTTTGATTTATTAACAATGGAAAAAATCGTCTTCCTGCATTTTTCTTTCTTTTTTTGTCGTACGGTGTTTCGGAACATTTACGTTTGTTGAGGGAAAATATTTATTCATTTTCATCCGTTTTTTTTTTTCATTATTATTCAAATACGGGCAAGACGAAAATATATGTTTCTGGTGTTTAATTTATCAGTTTGGTGTACTATTAAATCGTTTAGCGTTTCTGTTTCTTATTTCGTTTTATTTTTTCTTTTGCAAAACAAATATCATGCTAATCTGTTTTAATTTATAAGCATAAGAATTCTCGCGTTTTCATTCAAACCAAACTGCTTTAAGGTAGTAAAAAGGCTAGAACTGAAAGTTTTAATGCAACAAGAGAGGATTCAAAACAGATTTACGTTTGTTGGGGAAGCTTAGTGACAATATTTGTAGGGAAAAAACAGAGGCGAGCATATGAAAAAAATGTTGATTCCGAGAAACGCTAGGTTATTAACTATAAGGTAATTAAAAGGTTGGATTTAAACATTTTAATTAAACAATATAGGATTCAAAGAATTTTTACGTTTTGGGGGGAACGTAACGTTTATGTTAGCGACAATATGTGTAAAAAAAATAAACCGGAGGCGGGCATATAAAAATTAGTAATAAAAAGACTAGATTTGAAAGGTTATTTACATTTGTTGGGGGAAGTAAGTGACAATATTTGTTGGGGAAAAAACGGAACCGGGCATATGAAAAAATATGGATCCCAAGGCCTCACGTGACCTCACTTCCCTCCGCCCGGGTTATATCCTATTATTCGCGATAGCCCGTGCAACGCCGGGCCACACAGCTAGTTTTTCTATTAAAAACTGTTGGTTGCATGTTGGATTTCTCTGACGGTGAAGGTGATGACTGTTCTTTTCAGTGGCGGCGGAGACCGGAGCGGCATCTACGTCGCTCTGAGCGATCTCATCGAGCAGGCCCGCTGCGACGAGAGAGTGGACGTTTTCCAAACCACCAAATACGCCAGAGCTCAAAGGCACTGCCTACTACAGACACTCGTAAGTTGGCCAATCATTCACTTCTTCGTACTGATTTTCTTTCTCGAATGTCGTGAACAGGTTACGGCAGCGAAACGGGCGATTTCAGAAACGTAACTAGAGAAATGAATGCAAAATGTTAAGCAAAATATAAGCACAATATTTGTGATTGCTCATGAAAGCTTAGAAACAGCGTGCACATAATACGTAACGACAAAAATAACCCGTTACTTGAAAATGAGACTCCTGATAAAAACCTTACTATGTGTATTCTCTGGTGTGCAAAGTAAATCAGCAATACAATCAATATTATAAACAATAAAACTATAAAAAATAATAAAAATAAAACTACAAATAAGCTGATCTTGTGCAATAAAAAATCTGTAAACTTTTGCAGCAACTGTTCTGCAAAAATTTATTATTTTTTTTCAATCGTCACTTCCCTTCTTTACAGTAATATCCATTTTTCCAAATTTAGTCAACCGCACTTCTATAACATAAGTAAAAAGTAACTGGACCTTATAATGTAATATTGAAATGGGCATCAAATGGCAGTGTCACAACTATGTAGCTATCATTGTCTCTGTATGTCTTCATAGAGAATGCGCGTTATTTGCCAATCAACGACTGCGTCTCCACTACTCATAAGAAACGCAGTTACCAAAGTAAATGATAATGTTTTGTCTTCCAGATGGAACACATCGTATTTTCTTCTTCTTCGTATGTTACTGTTTCTAAGATTTAAAATCGCCCGTTTCACTGCCACAACCTATATTTCCCGTCAGTTTCACAAAAATAAAGCGGCAATTATACTTAAAAACTTTAATTTAACGTAACAGTAAAGAAAATTTAACAGTAACATTTATAATATAATTACATTTAAATTTGCAACAAAAATTAATGAATACAGAAAATTACAAATGGACTTAATATATATGTACGCTTGATATATAATAAATATTGAGTTCAGATATATGTTTTAAGAATAAGCACGTTTATACCAAGGAAAATTAAAATATAATGCTATATGCCTAGGAAACCGATTTTATTCGCTTGCTAAAAAACATTATATATATATAAACATAAGAAACAAAAGACAAAATATCAAAAACATAAATGAAACAAAAATTTAATAATTTCAAAAATAAAATGGTAAACCGCTCTTCAAGAAGGGAAGCCCACCTATGATATTAATAAGTACTTTTTCTGCTAGCGACATACGAATAAACGCAAAAAATTTTGTCGCTATATGTGTGTTTACGTGTTCTCGTATGTCGCTAGCAGAAAAAAAGCACTTATTAATATCATAGGTGGGCTTCTCTCCCTGCCGAGCGGCTTGCCATGATATTTTTGAAATTATTAAATTTTTGTCTTTTGTTTCTTGTATGCTTTTAATTTTTTGTCTTTTGTTTCTTGTATGTTTTTAATTTTTTTGTCTTTTGTTTTTTGTATGTTTTTAATTTTTTGTCTTTGGTTTCTTATGTTTTGATATATTGCTTTTTTTTGTTGACGCAACTTTTGCGCGAATGCAGAAATATTTTTTTAATGTGGTTTTTCTTGTACTTGTGTAGAAATTTAATTTTTTCATTTTCCAAAAGCAATTTTATTTTAAGAATTGGAACTAAAGGAAATGTAGTCAAACACAAATGTGAATCTTAAAATCTTTGAAGATGCCTAGAATAAATAGCGTGCAAAAGAAAATATAATAATCAATTCAATTAGTCTTGGTTATTTTGAAAACTTTGCGTTCTTCTCAACATTTTCCTTTAATAAATAAGAATACAAAAGAAAAGAAACATTAAAATGATGCATTTCTCTTTAAATATGTATTTTGCATTTTTATTATATATATTAGTTTTCTGGCATGTCCTTCCTCAGATCTTTAAATAAGTTTAGATTTATGTCAGGAAATAACGATAGAAATGCAATTAATTTGGACTTCAAAGAATCCTCAAGTCCAGAAAGCAATCTTTCAAATGATTTCCATTCCTTTTTGACGTTTATTCCTATTTGTGGACATTTGTAAAAAATGTGTTTAGCTCCCTCTTTTTTTTTAAAGATTTTTGTTATTTTCAGATGTGGTACCTCAAAATTATGCAACAAAAAAAGTAGCGGATGATTTGTTTCAAGAATAATTTTTGCAGAACAATCTCGGAACATTTTTTCTATTCTGTTCGGTTCAAGATTGCCGTCACGAAGTACTAAAGGAAATAAAAGTTAAATTCTGAAATTGCAAAAGATTTTCACTATTTAAGCAAAAAAAATATACATATTACTAATGTCCAATTTCAAAATATATTATTTTGATTGAAAAACAGGAAAATCCTTTAAATGAACAGCAATCTTTTTCGAGATGTTTTTATTTTTCTCTTGAAATATGTCATTTAAATAAACAACATTCCTTTGCAAAGTGGCAGCAAGCTTTGTCAATTAAATAAATAGCATCCTAAACCAAAATATATTTTAAAAAAAACGCTTGGTTTTAGAATTTCTCTAAAACTGCGAAGTCAAAGTAATGGTTCTTAAACTTGATTGTAGCAAAAGGAAATTTACAAAAAAAAATCGTTTGTTTAGTTTTTCTTCATTTGCAATAAATAAAAAATCTGCTATCAAATTTATTTTCGAAGTAATTTTAATAAAAAATAAAAGACATTCTTTGATAATATTTTATAATCATGTATAAAAATGTCAACGACTGTGCTGTAGTATTTTACTTCTACAGTCCTGAAGATGCATTGACGTCAGTTTTGATATTTGCTAGTTCGTGGTTTTAGAGTTCCTTCATTTTCTGATCACTAAAATTTTTCAATTCTATTTGATTCGATATCTTGGCACCTACGATATCGAAGATCAAATCTGTGCAGATCTTTACTTCAAAATTTAATTTGCTCATTAAATGAATGTTTATTTATCTTTTCCAGGAGCAATATGATTTTCTATATCGTGGACTCATTCATTATGTAGAGCGGTACAACCTTTGCAACCTGGGGGACACTCCGTTATGATGGCCAATTGCCTCTAGCCCTCTCAAAGAGCCTCTTCCGACTTTTGACAGCGCCACTGCCACACTCCTCGACGGAATACCGCCGGTCATGTGAATCGCCCCTCCTCCTCTGATGATGACGTTCCAAAGAGGCAGCCATAATGGAACGTATTTTTCGCTCACATTCCAGTATATTCAGATGAAGAATATGCTGATATATTCTACTTGCTTAGCAATAACAATTTTCGGTTTTCCGTTTAATATGATGAAGCAGCCAATTTAAGAATTCGTAATTTAAATTTATTAGAGAGAACTATACAAAACAAAAGCATAACCCTAATGCTATTCTCGATTAAAATACATTTTTAAAAGATCGTCCGCGAAGTCAAAGCAACGGTTCTTAAACTTGCTTGTAGCAAAAGCAAGTTAACAAAAAAAAATTGAAAAATCGTTTGGTTAGTTTTTCTACATTTGCAATAAATAAAAAAATTGCTATCAAATTTTTTCGTAGCAATTTTAATAAAAAAAAAGCCGACATTCTTTGATAACATTTCGTAATCGTGTATAAAAATGGCAACGACTGTGTTGTAGTATTTTACTTCTACAGTCCTGGAAATGCGTTAACGCTAAGAGGAAATTTACATTCCAGATATGACTGCCACAGTTTTGGTATTTGCTAGTTCATGGTTTCTGTGTCATAGAGTTCACTTCTGGAACATCAGCACAGAGGAGAGCTACGTTGGTGAAAAAAACACAGAAGAAACTCTTTTGTGTGATCAAACTGTGCTTCAGAACTGTTGAAAAATGACACAGTTGAAGAATTAGAAATGTTTGTTTGAATGAAAATGTTCATGCCTCAGGCTGATGCTTATATTATATGTTGTTACTAGAGACAGCAGGATTGGAAATCGTGTTTATATGTTTTTTTTTAAAACTAAGTCCCGAATCGATCATAATCATAAAAAGCATTCATACTTATCTTTTAATGACGATTTAATTTATTTTATAATTAATTTTTCTAAACAAGTTACATAGCTTGTTTCGTACAAATTCTAAGAAGTTATTCCATTTTTAAAATTTCAATAAAATTTGGTTTTCAAGTTTATTATTGATTGATTAAAATTATATAATTTAGTTCTTTCTACCCTGCTAATATATAATCCCCTTCAAAGTAATTTTTTAAAAAATATTTCATAAAAGTGCTATCCAATATTTTAACCTATAGAAACAACTTCAAAAGTGTTTTATTTACATCTTCCAATTTATTTTACAATATTAGACTATCTTATGCATTTCTCACCGTAAAATAATTTTAAAAACGGTAGAAATTTATTACCAAAAATACCTATTTAGCCATTATCTACCATAAATTAGGCAAAAATGTTTGATTTGAATCCATGTAAGAATATAAATCTGAATAATTAGGTTTGTAGAATTTTCTCACATCAAGCAATTTAATTTTTTCATTCGAGATTTTAAAACTCGAATTATTACTTAATTCAAAAAACGTTACACACGAATGTTTTTTAGCAATTCAATCTATAAAGGAGATCGAAAAAGTTAGTTCAATCAATAATTAAAGAATCGTTGAAAGTTGTTTCAAGTGCCAGAATTAATTTAAAAAAACAAAACACATTAAACGTTTTTCATAAAGAAAGAAAAAAGATTTGGAATTTCTCAAAACATAAAATATATTGATTGTTCATTGTTCATTCCTTTGCAGTTAAAACTGACGTTGATAAATATGTAATGTTTTTTTGGGAGACAGAATCACTATAAAAAAATTTATGTACTATGCAAATGTTTAATATGAAAAGATTATAATTAAAACTTTAAATAACGTTATTTTATTATCAAATGATACAGTTTATAATTAGCTGTTGAATCACTTGTATATATAAAGAATTGGCGATTATTTTTTCCCTTTTATGTTAAAGTTATTCAGGATTAATGTAAAACCAGCGGGAGTGGTCTCCCCTAAACTTTCTCGTATACTTTCTACGTGGAGATTCGTCAAAATCTCGAGTTCGAATTTTTTTGACGATTACAATACTTTCTCTTTGTATACTTCGTATACGAGAAAGTAAAACAAAAAAAAAAAAACCTGAAATCAAATATCTGTTGCCACGTTTAAAAAAAATATTACTTTGAAGCAGGCGCGATAAAATAGGCAATGCAATGAATACTAAAGCGAAAATTCTGCTTTGGAATTGAATTCCCAAGAAAACAATTTATACTACCACAACCGTAACAATTGCAAAAGCGCGTGAATAAAAGATTTGCCGAAATAATGAGATCGGTTTGATTTACAACAATAAAAAAAATTGTTAACAATTGATGCTTGAAAACATTATTTATTGTTGTAAATAAAATTTACAACAATAACAGATTGCTACCAATACGCATGCGCATGAGAATCGGATTAAAAGAAATTGAATATGCAATTTGAACTCCTCTTTTTGACGGATTTGGTCCAAACTTTTATACGGACCTACATTCATAACGATAAAACTGTGTACCAAATTTTATCCATTTAGCTATTCAAGTTTTTGAGTTATAGCGTTCGCATGACCGCGGACATACAAATAGACAGACTTCCCGTTGACGGATTTTGTCCAAAATTTGATAGAAACCTACAAATTATGTTCAAAGACCACATACTAAATTTCATCCCCGTAGCTCTAATAGTTTTCGAGTTATCGTGTTCACACACAGACAGACATAATTCCAAAATTGTGTTTTTCGGACTCAGGGAGGTCTAAAACGTGGAGATCCGTCAAAATCTCGAGTTCGAATTTTTTGACGATTACAATACTTTCTCTTTGTATACTTCGTATACGAGAAAGTAAAAAGTAAACCATAATATCACGAGTATCAAAAGTCCAAGCATAATCTTTTTATAGACACCAATGTTAGCTATTTGGAATAGATAAACCATAAAGTTCATTTATGAAATGATGGTGATATTGTCTATAATCCAGATACTTTCCTAACTCGACTTGATATCTATTTTGCATACGATAAAATGGGCCAATTTCATTTTTTTATCTCTATCGAAACACAGTTTTTAAAATAAGAAGAATATGAAAATAATAAATTATACTAAAACAATAATGAAATTGCACTATTAGCTACTGAATTGTTAATTTGCTTTCATAAAATAAAAATTGATGTTTTTTCGTTTGTAAAATCAAATTAGTATTTAACTATCAAAAATGAGTTGAAATTAATATCAAAATTTTGAACTAGCAGAGAACACTGCTATTAAAATGTAGCACATCCCTAAAGAATATATGAAAATAATAATACACTTTTTAAAACAAAATTAATGAATAATGTACAAAAAATTACGTTATTGAAAAATGAATTATTTTAAAATGTTGTGGGATGATGAATACCAAATTTTATCTTACTCGAAGCTATTATTACATGTAAATTTCTGTTCATAAAATCATAGGTAGATGTACAGTTCCTTCACACCCTAATGTATTGGTTCTAATGAAGGATTTAAATGTTAAGGTGCGTATACACTTGTGAGCAGAACACGATCAAAACAGTTTGGAAACAATTTGCAACGTGTTCGAGGAAATTTTTCCAAGACAAACATTCTTCGATCCATAGAAAAGAGGCGAACGGACATGGAATCTGTCAATCAGTGATAGCCGACGGGGGGGGGGGGGTTTTGAAAGGGCGGGGGGGCGGGGGTAAAGAAGTCTTGACTTGGAGCGCTTTTGTATACGTTTCAGGTCCTAATGTGAAGATTTTTTTTTGTCTCACAGGGTGTTGGAGCAAATTATTTTCATGGCGAATACACCTCGATCCATGGAATGGCGGAGAATAGAGTACACTTTGATCCCATTAGCCATAAACTCAGTGATAGAGGAAAGATTCTTAATGGGGGGAGAAGGTCAGAAGGTCTTTGGAAGCACGTTGGCTCAGCAGAAGTAGAGCATGAATGACAATAAATGCAATGCGCTTACGACGAATAGTACCGAACACGTCCCAATTTGAACAGCGAATCCCTTTGAATTCGCCGATTAACAGACAGGATTTGGCTCCCGCCAGCTGTACCCTGACAGTTCGCGGCGAGAAAAAACACCCGTCTACACCTATTGTATAGCAACGGATTCGGAAACCTTCCGCGCTTTTGCGCACACGCCGGGCGGAGTTATTTTTATCAAAATAGGGGCAAAGTGGAGAATGGAAGGGTGATGTTTACATTTTGCTGAGCGTGATCTAACAAAGAACTCCGGAAATGCGCTCATATGACTCATTGCCTGACAACCTTTCCGGTGTAAAATCGTCCAAAAGAGGTAGTCTCGGTCAGAATCCGTGGTCAAACTATACGGACAGTTGTTTCTGAATTGTTCTGTTTGTCTGCTTCTCGCAAGTGTATACGCACCTTTACATGAATGTGTTTTCAAAAGCCCACCTGCTGTCTCATCCGAAACAGAAGCATGAACCAAAAGCAACAGGTTCGGCTCAAAACAATAATAATATACAGAGTGCCTATCTTCCTCCAGTTATCGGGGAAGACCACTTCTATATATAAAAAAAATATGTATACAGGACTCGTATTTCTCTTCACACCGTCTAATGATTCTGACTGTAGCCTTCAAATTCTAATGATATAGAAAGATATTGTATATAAATTGTTTACTGACTTGTTGAAGTAGTTGGTTGTGCTTTATTTCAAAACCAACCATTCAATGACATCATTTACCGATGCATTTGAAATGCTATCTGCATAGAACTTACATTTAAGTGGTAAAACATTTCCAATAATAGGGTGCACTTTCGCAAAATTCCAGTCCACACATTTGAAAACTGATACAGTGCTATCTACATCAAATATAAAATTTGCAGCCCCCCCCCCCTCTCCATCCGTGTCTCTGTAACAGTATATTCAGGTAAAACCGTATCTTATTAACACTTCAATTTATATTAATAAAGTGTTAAAACATACAATGGAACTTTTGCTAATTTTTTTCCAAAATTGAATCGTTACATTGCTTGCTTCCCTGCAACTTCTTTCATCAATCATGTTTCTAACGAATTTAATCAGACATTTTAATGACAACATTAATAAAAATAAGCATAGTTTTTGATATTAGGATTTACTTGAATATGTCCACAACATGAATTCTACATGTGGTACTCCCCAAAAACTAAACTGCTTTTTTTCCCTACAAAATGAATGATGGATATCTACACATTTTAGTACGGAAAAAAGTAGAAATGTTAGTTATACTATAAGTTTTCGGTAGAGGATTGATTTGCGTGCGAGTGTGTGTGCTAGTCCCCTGGTAGTGTTCCTTAAACCTCGATAGTTCAACTATCAATAGTTTTGAAACTATACCGATAGTTTTCTGCCCGGTGATACTATCGACAGGTGTTCTTCCAGTCGATAGTTTAGAAACTATCAATAGTTCCAGTCGAGTGTTTCAGTCGATAGTTTTAAAACTATCGACTGAAAATGCGCTTATCGATAGTATTGCCCGGGCGAAAACTATCGATTGTTTCAGTCGATAGTTCCAAAATCCTGATACTATCGACTTGGCTTCGATAGTCTATCGATGTTTAAGGAACACTCGTCATTTTGCATTAAAAAAATCTCAAAAATGCTTTTGCTTCAGGTAACCAGTAACTGATGCAGTAAATCAGCGGTTCCCAAACTTTTTTCTCCCGCGTACCCCTTGATTGTTCTTGTTTTCGCGTACTCCCCAACTATCATATCCAACGCCTCTCCCCCCAACCACCCGTCTATGCAAAGGAGTTTATATCAATAATTTTAAGGTTAACTTAAGAGTGGAACGACTAGAATTAATTACATTTGCAGAACTTGATTTGACATTTTGTTCCATTTTTTACAATAGCATATGTTCAATGCCGAAGCAAATGAAACCAGTATAGTAATTATTTCGTGTTAACTTATAAGGATAACTAAAAATTACACGTCATAATAATAAACTATCCAAGTGGTATAGTTATAAATAGCGAGTATTCACTTGGAGAAACAATTTTCTCTAACTTTTTTTATCCTTTATGTTTTCTTGTTTCCGCCATTAACAACTTTGCTTTCGTGTACCCCCAAATGGTCGTTCGCGTACCCCCGGGGGTACACGTACCACAGGTTGGGAACCTCTGCAGTAAATAAATGTAATGTTTGTTAGTAAATGGCCACCTAGTAAGCGAAACTCACAATATCGGGTTAACCAAGTGTTCTGCTTTACATACAAATTTATATTTTAATCATGAAACATAATACTATAGGACTCAAAAAGGATTCTGAATGATGCTGCGATTTTGGCAAAAGAAATACAGCTTGCACAGATCAGTTTCAGTTCGATGATTTAGATCAGAGATTCCCAACCAGTGGTACGCGTACCCAAAAGGACCATTTGGGGGGGGGCGCATGTGAACTCAAAGTCGGTAATGGTGGACACAAGAAAACATGAGATTAAAAATGTTACAGAATTTTGTTTCCCCAAGTTTCGTGTGAAAAGCAAAAGTGAAAATTGTGCAAGTCTTAAAGCCTACCCTCAAAATAAGGAGAAAAAGAAAGCAAAAGGAAGTGTAATTTTTAGGTACCCTTATAAATTAATGCGAAATTATTATAATACTGGTTTCAATTGTTTCGGCGTTGAGCTAATTCTATTGTAATAAAGCGAATAAAATGTAAAATCAAAAATAAGTCCCGCAAAAGTTATTAATTCGAGTCATTTGAATCTTGAGCTTACTTAAGACCTTAATATTATTGATAAAATGTTCTTTGCACAGATTAATGGTTGGAAGGGGGGGGAATATGACCACAGGGCGTATGAGAAAATAAAAAGAGTTATAAAGGGGTACACAAGGAGAAAAAAGGTTGGGAACTCCTGATTTAGATGGTCGTCTCTTTGAGATTTCACACTATACTGCAATTAAAATTAACAGTAAGATTTGCACATTATGATAACCAACTTCATAATCCATGCACTGATACAACAAAATTCATGTTGGTCCAGGACAGCCTGAAATTTGCACTAGCTAATTTCAGTTATTATTATTTCAAATAAGAATACTGAAGTATCAAACAAACTTCCATACAAGTCTCTACCCTCATGTTATCAAAAGCCAAGTTTATGGTATCCATTTGGCAATCTTTTCTTAACTTTAATTTGGTTAGTGTAAAAGATAATTTTTAAAAAAATCAATTTACTGCAACTTTTTTTGAGGAAGAGACTTCATATCCACTAAAAGAATTTAGAATGACACCAAGAGCAGTTAGGAATGAACCCCACCATTTTGAGCTGGTCAAACAATGAAAGACAGCATACGAGCTAGTGTTCTAAATTCCCACACCATATTTCCGTTACAACATTAGACTCACCATATATTTGATTCACAGTTTTTTTTTTCCACCTTGAATATTAAATGTATGGCATTATCAAGAGTCGATTCACAAAACCGTCCAATTAATAACCTCAATAATAATTTCAATTGAAATTAGAATTTTATTTTTAACTTTAAGAATTCAAAATGGAAGATTAAGTTTTTATACGCTGGTATAACAAAAAAAAAAAGTCTAAAATATAATAGATAACACAGATACAAAAGAAATCCTTTATTATTGCCAAATACAAAAATGTTTCAAAAAGTTTCAATAACCTACTGGCAAACCTTAATACAAAAATGGTCTGGAAGTATCCATTTCTTAGTAGCAAGAACAAAATTTCAGAATAAACCAGAAGTCACATATTCAATGAGCTATTTTACAACCAAATTCTTTTAAAAGTATCTGCTTATGAAATGGCTATTGTTTTTTTGCAGCAATAGAAATCTTTTGGTAGGGTTATCCCACTTTTTTTTTTTACTTTCTATCTAGTTCTAGGTGTACAGAATCCAGTAATTTAGAAGCTTATTCAATTAAATTTTCTATGACCACTTCATACACAACAAGTACATTTTAAATAAAGTTCCATATTTTGATTAGGTGGTTTAACAGACATCTTTATATCAAGGTAATGAATTGTTACTTAATCTGTATAAGCAATAGAACAATTCTCAGAGAAGCCAAGAGACTTCAAGATTTCAAGGCATGTAAACATCTTGGCACAGCAGAAACTGAATAAAATGTTTATATATCAAATAGATTTGAATATGGGTTGCTACATAATTCCTAAAGTTCACAAATATTTGAACAAAATACCTGAATTTAAAAATTACTGATCAATTAGTAATCCTTTTCATAATTGAAGAAAAATAAATCACATTGAAAAGACAGTGCTCCAAACATAAGCAGATATTTTAAAAATGCTATCAAATAAAAAGTCGTTTGATTATACTGAATTTTTTATTTTTACAGCAAACACAAATTCTCACATCTGTCCATTGCACTTAAAAGTTTAAATAGCAGATTGCACTCAAGATTATATACAGTAAATAAAATGTAAAAAATTAACATATCAACATGATCTGTAGCTGAAAGAATTAAATTAGAAATTAATTTAGAATTTAAAAATCAGGAACAAGTAATTGATATCAGCACAAAAAAATTAAAACAGGCTGTCCCAATAAAAAAAAATGTCCCAAATTTTTAATTTATGCAATAAGTCTTCAAAACTAAATGATTAACACATAATTATTGATACAAATATAACTAAATAGCTGCCTTTTTTTTATAAAAAATTAAGAGTAAAACATTTCAGTAGTATCTCTCCTCTCCCATACTCCACCCAATAATGTAGCATCATACCAAGGAGAAATACACACAATCTCAACTTAAGGAAATGTAGATGAAATTCAGAGATTAATATTCTGTAATTCAATTCCCTTATAACGGCGAAATAAATGGCAATTATATTTACCATTTAAAAAATTTCATTTTAAATGTTTAACAAAATAAAAGAATTATGAATACTTAACACATTCATCGCTACGGACGAGATATCTCGTGCTTCAGGAATCTTCACTGAGCACTAGGAATTTCACTTGCATAACAAATTTATTAAGTTAAACATGTTAATAGATACGTTCACCTCTTTCTTTTTTATTTATAAATTGCCTAGAGTGAGCACAGTTACTTTGCCTTTCTTGGAGCTTGCATCTAATTAGCCCATAGCGATGAATGTGTTGATCAAAATTTAATAAAAAAAACTTAGGTGAACTAGTGCCATAAAAATTAATAAATTCTTTGGTAGTAAATCCCCTAGAAGTCCATTATGCACTATTAAAATGACTGGAGCTAGTGGCGAATCCAGGATTTGGGTCTGGGAGGGGGGGCTGAGGTATAAAAAGTTTTGTATCGTCGTGACGAATGTCAAATCTTATGGCTTATGTAAACCAAAATACTTTAACTTTACAGACTTTACTTACCAGACAAGAAGAATCAAATACAATACTTTCAATAATTTAACAAAAAACACCATGAAATAAACTAGCAAAAACATGTTTTTGACCGTGTCAACGCTGCAAATACGAGAGGAATGACTACAAAAGTGGGAAAACTTTCGAGGCTGTCAAAAACCATTAAGAAATGTTTTCACTTTTTTTAAAGGGAGATTAAGAAAAAACAGCTGAAGTGATTTAAAATAAAATAAAGAATTCTGATCTAGCTCTGAGGGGGGGAGCTGCAGCCCGATAGCCACCCCCCTGGATTCACCACTGACTGGAGCAATGAAAGCTACTATTACTATTATTTGACAGCAGTCCTCTTAACTTTCATTCAAATTTCATGATTTTCAATTTTAAAAATATTGGTTCTCACAAACTAAACTTTATTTTTTAATATTGTAAATTAAATAAACAATATGCACAAAACGAAATTTTTACTGGATACCAAATACTTAAATCCATATACTATGCTAACAACTAACAACGAGGAAAATGAACATATTATTCGAAGTACAAGGATGATTTTATGTATACATGAAAACAGGTAGGTAGGCTATAACATATCAAATACACATTTGTGCAATTTTAGTTCAATGAATCCCAGATTCAAAGCTGAATTATGAAACAAAGTAAGAGTTCAACCATTATAATTCATTTCTGTAACAGGGTGGCTGCACAAACTGTGAAAAAAAAAATTCCCTGACTTTTCCCTGACTAAACTTACAACATTTCCCTGATTTACGGCTAATAATTATATTAGTTTCCTGGCTTTCTCCCTATTCAGAAACACTGTATGTTTACAATGTACATTATTAAAAACACTTTCACCAGTTTTTTAATATGAAAAACAAATATTTTTATGAAATCTAATAAAATGGAATGACCATCCTAAAAAAATCAATTAAAACAGTATATTACATTTCTTATATGCAAAAATTACTGGAAATTTTAACAAAATACTTTGCTTCTAAAACTGCATAAGAATTCATTAAAACTACTCTTTGCAACACAAGTTAAATTATATTAACAGTAAAGGTTATTACGATCTTTGCTCAAAACTTTAAAACAGTCCAATAACTAATTAATGCTCTTTTCATGAGTACCAGAATAAAATGTTGCAGCATACATATATAAAAATAGTATAATTTTACGTACCTAATAATACATATTTTAGCAAAGATTTAAACAAGATAAACTCCAAAATATTACTTCAAATCTTTATTCTTTAACAAATCATAAGAAATTAATTGCTCTAATCAAAAACTTATGCTTTTATAAATGAATATAAGTTTTTTTTTTTTAATTTCATTTATTATTACAAATAATGCTAGACGTAAGATACTAATTTATAGATAATAACTCAAGTAACTATTAATTTTCCTTATTTTTTTAGATATTTTTACAAATTTCCCTGACTTTTCCAGATTGATAAAATTCCCCGACTTTTCCCTGATATCCCTGATTTCCAGATTCTGTCGCCACCCTGTGTAATTTTCATATATTCGAAGATTTTCTTAATGCACTTGAATGCATACGGGATTAGATTTCTGCGAGGTAATATTGTCAATAAGTATAATTCCCTACTGGAAAGTAATGCCACAGATAATTACATAAAGTAAATAAATAAAATTTTATGAAAGTCAAAATTATTCCCAAGATCAACAAAACAATTTTTTACATAAAATATTGTTATGAAATAACCCACAGATTATACATTTAAAGATACCAGACATGGTTTACTTCCATCTCAGTACATTACTGAATTTTAATGTAAATTACAGATTTTTCTAAAAATATAAGCTGCATTTTTTTTAGCAAAGTTCATGCACTACAGAGTGTATTAATTGCACACAAATGCATATATTGCCTTTCAAAAAAAATCAAAATTACCAAATAAACTTTTGCAAAATATACAAGTTTACTCGAATTTATGTTTAATTATAAATGAATTATTAAATATACTCTTAAATTTATTTGAATTCGTATAAAATAAAATTAAGTAAGTGAAATTTAAAACATCACAAAACTTTGATAATGAGCCACTTTTAAATTAATGTTTTCTCTTGCAATATAACCAACACCATACAAAAAAATGTATTAAATATTCATGAAATAACTAAAAAAATGCATAAGGATTTCATTCATTTTATATTTAGAATAATCATGTAGATGTATTCACATGAAAAGGATACACTTTAGTTTTATACACAAGTGAAAATAAATCACCTATAAAAGCTAACTCACGATATATAAATAACAAAATTCTACATAAAACTGCTGTAAAGGCATCACTGGTTGTTGTTTTTTTACATACAATGAGATGTTTTTCTCAAATACATGAAATTAATTACAAAAACTTTAACTGATTGAGTGGTTATGTAAACAATAGAACTACAAAAAGTGGGTAGAGTAATGTTAATTCAGAGGGATTTAAAAAATCAATTATTACATAATAGGCAATAGTTAAATAGTCACGGGGTATTTTAATTAACGAGTAAATAAGTGTAAGACTTTTCAATAAATTCATTTTATTTTCTAAAACCAACCAAAATAATAATGTTTTAAAAATTAAAAAAAGTAAGATAACAGGGAAGAATGAAAAAAATGTTTCAAAAGATCCAATTATTTAATTTTTCAGAAATAAAATAAATAAAACTGCTTATGTACCTTTATTCTAAATATTTATTTTCTTAATTATTTTATATTTAATTATTTTTTTATAATTGAAGCTATATGTTCGCTATATTTACTCATTCAAAATGTAAAACACAAGAAGACAATAAAAATTAAACACAAATTAGCATCAAGTATCAAAAAATCTTAAGGCCTAGTAAGATTCTCATTTTGAACAACATTCAATATTTAAACAATTTTTTGTGAATAAATCAAATTCAGTGCTATCAATTAGGCCTTTTTATTACAACTTATTACTTTCAAAGCCTAGATTTCCAGAAATCAATGGAAGCTCGCTTAACGAGTAATTCACATAACGAGCTTATTTTGCTTGTTGAAAAAATGACTCGCTTAGTGAGCGACATTTCACATAACGAGCAACGTGAAAAAGGGATGTCCTGGATTTTGCGCCGGCTACTGTCATATCCACGGAGCTTTTATTCATTTAAATTCTTATCAAGCATGGTGTCTAGTACTTGTGTGTGAACTTTTAACTATAAGCTGTTTTAACTGTTAATTGAACAAAGTTTTCTAGTAATAAACATATTGAATGGAACGAATGACTTTGTTTATTTTCATATTTTGATTCCAGAAATATTTAATGCCAGAGTTTTTTAAAAACTATTTTTCTGCCATGCATTTACAGTTGTTGATACGCTACATAACAAACTAAGCGACATATCCGAGTGACGTGACGAGTTGACTGATATATTCAAGTCAATGACGCAACGTAATTGACTTATTTCTTTTAATAAGGATAACAGAAAGGGAACATCAGTCCATGTTAGCATTCATTCTACGTTTCATTTCTGAAAATCCTATCTGCATTCCATGCTGGTTGATTCTACATAAAAGATAGGATGAAGATGATTCAGGCTCCTTAACCAATCTTATGTCTAATTTTCTTTGAATAAACGTTATACATTATAATTTTTTCAGTATTATTTCGGCATAGAATGTATTGTCGTATTTTACATTGATTTCTGAGGGAAAAATCGTCTCGCTTAACGAACTTTTCACATTACGAGTAAGCATCTGGAACGAATTATGCTCGTTAAGCGAGGCTCCACTGCACTTTCCAGAATACTACAAAAAAATTTACAAATCCAACTGCTTGATGATTTTTGTACATTATACATGCACTTAACATTGACACTCAATCAGTTAAGGTTTGAACTCATGAAGGACCATTTGATTCAACAGGAAAACAAATTAATTCATACATGTATCTGTTATTTACAATACTAAAGTTTTGTATACTATTGATGTATATGAATATCAATCAATAAAATCAATGTGATTTCAAAAAAATTCAGACAAATCAAAGTATACAATCAATACTTTTAAAATTCTAAACAAAACAATACTCGTAACCACATTTTAAATACAAAATACTCAGCAACCCAAAATACCATACCAAAATAAATATTATCCAGTAGTTACACTTAACATCTATATACTTGTTCTGAAATCTCTCAAACGAGATGCAAGTTTGTTATAATAAACACAGTCAGTCAACTGAAAGTGTCAAGAAATCAGTATTTATTTCTCATAATTTGTTAAATTGGATAAAATAAGATTATGATCGAGTACTTAAAATAACAGTAAACAAATTATCAGTGAAAAGAATAAAAACATTATAAACAAAATACTGCTGTATATAATGATTTTGTTACTAAAAATACTTGCATATAATAAAATATTTCAAAGTTCTTACACTGTAATCAACTAAGTAATTAATAATTACATCATACCTTAACCCAGTGCATATCCATTTTTATATATCTCTGAGAATAATAGATTGGAAGGAAAAACAGCAATATAATCCAATAAGTTTATCAATGCCTTTATACTGATAAATGTTGGATTACAAAATGCTAATTAATTTTTTTAGGCGGCTCAGCTGTCATTGAGCTATTAACTGCAGTACCTCCTCGGCTGCTTCAAAAAATAAATCGGACTGCATGTTCTTCGTTCAAACAGGCTGCACACTTTCAGAGAGGCGAATGGGTGTGGCACTGACTTTGCAAAAGTCCTCTGCAACTTTGGTACTTTCACAATTCATGACATTCTAAAGAAAATAAAACACTGCATATGTATTATGTAATCAAAACAATTAAGGAAAAGCTTTCCAATCAGACATTAAAATTTATCAATTTCTATAAACAAATCAGTACTATTGTTTCTTCATCAATCAAATACGTTCTCTTCATATTTATCCAAGAATTTTCATAAAAGATTCACAAATTTGCAAGCATGTGGATGTCAAAACAATCAAGAGTAGTTATTTTCTTCTTAACAAAAAGTAAAAATAACTTCTTTAAAAGAGCAGTTTAGGAAAACAATTAACGCTATTTTATCTAGGGATTATTATTAACATTAGTTTGTCTAGGGATTATTATTCACACTAGTTTACCTAGGAAAAGAGCATTTTGGGAAAACATTTAACATTAGTTTATCTAGGGATTATTATTAACATTAGTTTATCTAGGGATTATTATTAACATTAGTTTATCTAGAGATTACTATTAACATTAGTTTAACTAGGGATTGTTATTAACATTAGTTTATCCAGAGATTATTATTAGAATTAGTTTACCTAAGAAAAGGACAGTTTGCGAAAACATTTAACATTAGTTTATCTAGGGATTATTATTAACATTAATTTACCTAGGAAAAGAGCAGTTTGGGAAAACATTTAACATTAGGTTATTATTAACATTAGTTTATCTAGGGATTATTATTAGCATTAGTTTATCTAGAGATTATTATTAGCATTATTATTAACATTAATTTACCTAGGAAAAGAGCAGTTTGGGAAAAAAATTAACATTAGGTTATCTAGGGATTATTATTAACATTAGTTTATCTAGGGATTATTATTAGCATTAGTTTATCTAGAGATTATTATTAGCATTAGTTTACCTAGGAAAAGGGCAGTTCAGGAAAACAATTAGTATTAGTTTATCTAGGGATTATTATTAACATTGGTTTATCTAGGGATTATTATTAACATTGGTTTATCTAGGGATTATTATTAATATTAGTTTATCTAGGGATTATTATTAATATTAGTTTATCTAGGGAATATTATTAGCATTAGTTTATCTAAAGATTATCATTAAACATTGGTTTACCAGGAAAAGGTAGTTTGGGAAAACATTTAACATTGGTTCATCTAGAGATTATTATTAGCATTAGTTTACCTGGGAAAAGGGCAGTTTGGAAAAACATTTAGTTTATCTAGGAAAATTTAAATAGGAAATGAAATGTCAACAGTAAAGAGATATTAGCTGAAAATTTAAATATAATTTAACCTTGTTGTATCTTGACTGATGAAACTTTTATGCAGTTTTACAAACTTAGAAGTAGAAAGTGGAAACAGAATCATAAGTTTAAACAGCCAGCTTTTTTTTAAGAAAAGTAAAGAGTAATATTAGCCTTGAAGTACATTTTACAAAGTTTAAGATCAGAGGCCTATAAAAGATAAAACAATTTGATCGAAATGAAAGAAATTATGAAACTTAACTACTGAGGAAAAAAACATTCTGCTAATTTTTCACCCCTTCAGAGATTTCAATAAACAATCACTATAAATTTAATGATCGACTGATTATAAATATCAGTTTTTTCCTTAACAGCTTTTTACCTCTCCTAATATCTTGAATCAATGCAAAATTTGCAGATTTACAGCAGGACACAGTTAATAGTTTAATGAGTCTTTTGATGGTTCAATCTCCCAACTACAGGTAATTTTTTACATTTTCTATATAATATTGTAAGTTATTTTCAATTACTATTTTGTATGCAAGGCTATAATAGCATTGCAGACCACAAAGGATAGAAACAGGATTCCAAGAGACTGACGAGTAAAATTTACAAATGATGCTTAATTTCTTAAAATGACTATTACAGTACAACAACTTCAAAATATTTGGATATTGTTTTTATAAAATAATGTTCCAACTTTCTTGAAATAGAAAAACATGAGAAATAACAAACCATTTTGGTTATGCATCCATTGCGCTGAATACAAGGAGTTTCCTTTTTCTGCAAGTAAGATCTTCTATGTTTCTCATCAACATGTTCCAAGTACCACGTGTTTGGAAAGAGATCTTCGATCTTTCCTATGGGTGTGTAAGGAGCTAAAAGAAAAACGTTTCGAGCTTCGAGCTTCAGTAATAATAAAAAAAAGACATACACAAAAAGTATGCCATGAAGAAACATTTTAGAAAAGTTGAATAGAATAACCTAATAATCGTGATAGATAATCATCATATACAAAATATTTTAATGAGTACCTTGATGATGAGTATTATCTCTGAGTTTTAGAATTTCTGTAAATCTCTTTGGACTGACTTCCATACGACTGGCAAGGCGATGTTTTATACTCTGTAGACTGTCATGTAGCGCCCGCAGCGGCGATCCTTTAGAAATATCATCTGAGAAACGCAAAGAGAAAAGGGTTGCAGCCAATCCAGAGCCATATGAAAACATTCCTACTCTGATTCCTTGCAGTGCCTCAATACTTTGACTAAAAAAAAATTTAAAAAAAAACAGCAGTTCAGATTTTTGAAACAAATAAAAATGTTTAAATAATGTATTGCATTTGTACATACCATATATTTCTGTGTACAAGCCGAGAATTTTTGGAACTTTTCCCAAAACTAAAATATGGAGATCGGCTTATATACAGATCCACTCTCGAACCTGTTTACATTTACGTTGAATTGCCATGCAGTCATACTGCTGTCAGAATTTTCAGCAAATGCGACCACCTGCAGTTTAAAATCTGCTGTACAAAGGTGGGAGATTCACGCAACTCCAATTGGGGCACATCGCATGAATAACCTTCGTCAATGGCAAAATCCAATGAGAAGTGCTGTGGTGTAGTGTTACCTCTGATGTCTGGATTTTCAACCAGTCAGATATTCATTCAGCATGCTAGGCCATGAAACTGAAATGCGATCATGTGTAAAGGGGAGCGACCGTCTCTCACAAAAGCAAAAGCCGCAAAATGGGGAAGAGTGGGTGGGAGTCATTCTAGGGAAATCAGGACAGGAGAACCAGTTTTGAAATCGGAGGGGAGAAGGAGGCATTGTAGCTTAGGGGGCAAGACACCAAATGAATGGAGAAAATGTGCTAACTTCAGATAGGGTTATCTGAGTTAAAAACTATCCTCATTGGTGTCTTCTGCTTGGCATCATTTTCACCCTCATGGCGAAATCTCTGAAAAATTATAGGATTTTTTAATTCATTATTATTATTTTCCATTTCGGCCTATATACGGGTTTTGAATTTTGGGTAAATTTCTGAACAAAAAACTCACTCTCAGCTTATACATAGATCGGCTTATTTTAGAAAATATGAAGCACTTATAAACAGATTACTAAACTGAAAAGTATGATCATTTGGCTATTGTTCCAATTTAAATAACTAAGCTATTTGGAATAAATACAAGCAAATTCAAAAGAGTACAACAAATATCTAATTTGGATAAAATTTTGACAAATAAAACAACAAAAAAAATATAGTTTCAACTTTTGATGGAAAAATTCCAATATATTTTACACAAAATTATCAAGAATTTAGTTCTGAAATATCAATATAAATTATAATAGAACTATTGAATTTACATACTAAATAGATTAGAACATACTAAATAGATTAAATTTTTCAAAATACAATCTTTTGAAAAAAAATCTTCATTAGACCCAGTAAAGAATTCCAATCATATCATCTTTAAAATTCAGCAAAGTATTCAAATATATCTTTGTATATTTTTGATAACAGACAACTACATATCCTCAGCTGAATGTCCATAAACACTACCTACAAAAATTGTTTTGGGGATAAAACACTAAGCACTTGAAAAACGAAGCATTCGATAACATGAAACAGTTCTAACCACTTTTATTATTAAAACAGAATCTAATAATTAACTGAACCTTCACTCAAAAGCATAAACATCAATCCATTAAAATATTGGCGCATTGAGTTTTTCAAGGTCATCTGATAAAAAGTAAAAGTTAACTAAAAATAGATGAAAGAGAATAAAACACTAATTCAAAGAACAGTTTGTGCATTATAAAAATCCAAACTATCGAATAGATTTTTTTTTTTCTTTCAAATCTTGCTTACGAATGCAATGAAATATAAGGAAGGTTTTAGCACAGATTTCAACACAGTTAATTAAAATAGTTAATTTTTTATTAATTAAGAACAATATTTTCATATATATACATAAATGGTTACTTTATCTTTAGTTTTGCCATTCTATTGAATGAAAATGTTATAGATATTTTAAATCATTTTATTTATTTGCCGCTTGCAACGTTTAATTCAATGCTGTACCATTCTTCAAAAATTATTAATAACTTAGGGGAAAAAATTTGCTTTGGTGATTTTTAAAAATTTTTTGGTACAGTCTGTCATATTTCTAGACACAACAAGATATAAAAATCATTTGGTGAAATTGATACCCCATTTTATTAAAATTAAAATTGCAGATAATAAGATCTTATATAAAGGTATTTTCACATAAAAAATATAATATACATTTTTAAGAAATATGCTTATTTAAAAGCAGATTGGCATTAATGCTAATAATAAATATATTTTTACTTTCTTGCATATGACATTTTCACCATGAAGCCATTAACAGCCAATTCAATGTGATATATATGTAACCTTTAGTATTTTATAAGTAATGTTACAAGTACAATAAAACCCTTGTTAACCGAACTAAGGGAGGGAGAGCCATTTCAGGACAACACTTTTATCGGTTAAGCCACGAACATCTATTACTATTTTGTACCTAATTACAATATTGAATTGTGAAATGTTTTGAGTGCGAAAAGAATTCAAAACTATCTTTGTAGGCTACACTTATGTTCATAATTACAGTTAATTCCGTCTGACAAACACAAATAAACAATATTGTAATTAAAACTGTTAAATACCCATTAATTTTAATTTAACATTCTAAAATTAATCACTGACCATCTTGAAGAGGCTTAAAAGAAAAGAGTGGCTATATTATTGCCTTTGTGATTATTTCCGTGCAGTACAAGTACATATTTCTTGGATTTGTGATTTCAGGCACGCTTCGGATAATCCGGGTTTCACTTCACCCGAGTTTGGTTAACCGAGGTTTCACTGCACTTTAAATTTTGCTGACAATTAAGAAAGCGCAAAGAAGTTTGTAATGAAGGTTTTGTGACAATTTTTTAGTATTATTACTAACATAATAGCCCAGATCTGTCTCTCACTGATCCGGTAAGGATCTGACGTCACCAACAATAAAATTCGTGCCATAGCACTGCGAGATGTTAAACAGCATTATTTCATTGTTACAGCACCTAAATTTCAGCAATTTTAAATTTAAAAAAGTAATTGTCGTATTTCAAATTTAATAGCTCTAAAATAGCGAAATAAAATTTGCTATCGATTGATATAAAGTTTATTTCGCTATGATCCATAGTTCCCGAGAAATTTTAAATTATATGATTAATATATTTCGAATTTCCGTTTTTTAATAGAAAGTAGTAAATCACATCAGTGGTATATCGTGCAAGTGATATAGTTTGGAGGCCACGATGCATTTGATTATTTATTGCAATCATGATGAAATAATTTGATAATATTTTTTGGCAACGTTTGACAAGCAGAGAAGGGCTTTGTTTTGATTAGACATCTGAAGTACAAAGAAAATTGTTAAACAACGAAAAATACTTCACACAGAATGCTGTTCACACCAAGAGATTTTTTGAATAAAGAAATATATAAATAGTAGGTAAATAAAAATATATTTCCTGTCATAAAACATAGGTTTATTTTATTTGTTTTCAATCAATGTTAAAAATTTCAACCATATATATATATAATAATAGATATATCTCTAATTAAAAACGTCAAATTTGATGGGAATTCCCTTGAATGAAGAGGCAATTTTCACCCGTCATGGTATGACGGGTGATTTTCTAGTTATTAATATAAGACAATATAACATTTTCATTTCGAGCAACACTGCATATATCAGCCAATTTGAATTAGAAGAGAAATAGTTATTATATCATACACCAATTTAAATATACCATAAACATATTTTGCAGGTATGAATAACTTTATAATGTAATAAGATTAAAGTTAATCATAGGTTTTCCCCTCGTTCATATTTCTTAATTCTTATTTAATGATGTTATATTTATTTGGAAATTACATTTCAGAGTATTAATACCACATTTAAGTGAAGGTTAAGAGTAGATAAAAAAAAAAAATCCCTACTATTCATTAAAAAAATTGAAGACATTACAATACACATTCTTTCGATTTAATTTTTTTTTTTTAATTCTTTTCACATGTTTGAAATTACTCAATAAATTTTATGGATAAGATTTGTAAGCTGTAATTATACAATATCACATTATCGTAGCTGTATGCAATGTTATAAAAACACATATTGCAGGGCAAACCGAAATCTAGTATTTGTTTATTCTAACGATGAAATAACAGTGAAATCTTGGTTAAAAATTACCTTGCAATATAAGATACTAGGCAAGCATACAGAGAGGGTGTGTACATATTGCCAACCTCTTTAGCGATCAATAAACTTGGTTTTGTCATCTTTTCAAACATTGTTCGACTATGATCCACAAAAGCCTTTTCCACTTCCTTGTTGAAGTAGGTGTCTTCTAGTTTAAGATCTCTATATTTAGAAAGAAAAAATAAATTTCACCCGCAATCAAAATCTGAACTAATAATACATACATAAGCAAAAAAACTTTCTACTTATTCTAAATTTAAAATATATAAATCAACTTTCCTTCATTAACTTATTTCATTTTTGCAAATCTTTAAATTTGTGAGCCAATTTCAAAAATCCATAAAATTACAGTGATATAAAAATTCCAACATAATTACAAACAATTCATATTATTAATACGATATGCAGACATACACATTTTTAAACAACCTCATTGGTAAAAAAAAGTACGATTTAAAATTTTTTATTAAAAATTGATTTATGTTTCACTACATTTCACAAAGTTACTTAACCTTTTTGCTTCTTAATTTTCTTTTAAAATTCCTATGTTTAAATTGCTTTCTTTAAGGGGGAGGGAAGCAAGTTCTGGGAATTGCTATGCTACCATCCTTTGCTAGCAATTGTAGGTTCCATATTTAATGTAAACAATCCTTTTTCACTCAGCCCTTTACATTTTAGAATCGGAAATATTCATATTAATAGTGATGGAGAAGAAGAAATGTAAGCAGAGAGAGAATGGTCATGGTTCAATTTTGATAAATTATCAAGTTATTTTTAAATTACCTCTAAAATCTTTACCAACAAGGTTAGAGAAAGATTTTCTGACCCAATTAAAAACATATCAGTCTCCATATCATTTAAGATATCAATACTTGATGTCCTACACTATGCCATGCAATATGAAGAATAAAATTAATCTCTGAATAATACATATTTGTTTTAAAACAAAATTTTAGATAATGAATCTTCTTATCTAACTTAATTACAAGAATTATTTTATTAAAACCTCTGTAAGAGTAAATATTTGAAAATCCATCTAATAATCAAAAGAGGAAATTAACTAAATAATGCAAATGGATAATTGTATTTATATGAATCGGTGAAATTTTATGATCTCCCAGATTACACAAGCATGAAAACACAAACTTTAGACTGTTTAGCAGAACACGTTTTTTTATCGCTATAGCACCTTTTGAAATTCTCATCTTTTATAAATCACATATTCAAAGCACCAACTCAGTAAGCCAAAGTAGCACAATTCTTCTTTTTTTTTTTATGTAGACTTGTGTCTCTCCATAGTGGTCTAATGGTCTGTCAGGAAAGAAAAAAATTATGACGTTTTTGGCACTCGAGTTAAACGCATATAGCTCCGTAACCAAATAACATAGAGAGTAGGTTTTATTTCATTTAACAGAGAAAGGTAGACACTGAAGATTGCAAAAATAATTTTAGAATTTGGAATAACAAGTTTAGTCGCATTCAAGCTGCGAAGTTCGTAAAAATCATGAAAAATTTCAATGAGGTCACAGCAACCAATGCGCGGGCAAGCAGACTATCCAAGTACATAAGGCAATTCATTCAACGATCATACATTCACGTGAAATATTACTCAAGAATTGAATTATGACTCTTTTCATGCTTAAGTTAAATGCTTATAGCTCTACAACCAGATAACATAGAGAATTGGTTTTAGTTTCACTTAACAGAGAAAGGTGGACATTGAAGATTGCAAAAAGAATTTTAGAATTTGGAATTACGGTTTAGACACAATCGAGCTGCAAAGTTGGTGAAAATCATGAAGAATGTTAAATGGATAAAGTCATATAGTCATACTAGTCTAACAGTCACTATAGACTATAGAGTTAATAGTCACATATAAATATAGCTACTTTAGTCACAGAAAGTCACGGTTGAATAAGGTAAGTAAGTCTGCAACCCTCAATCCTAGCGACCGTTTCGCAGAGAGAGCCTATCGTCGATTTTTTTTTATTTTTTATCTCTACCAAGGAAAGAATTTATAAGTAGAACTCATCAACTTTTGGATGCTGAATTAAAGCATTTCTGAGATAAAAAAAAAACAGACTACATTTAAGCTTTATAAACTCATCATCAAATTTGAAAATTCATAACTCAAACGAATATCTGTACCAAATATATACTTAAACTTTATTTAGCAGTGGAGTAATTAGATTTCCATCAAAATTTTAAATTACTTTTTGGGGAATATATTTAATTTTATCTTTGTTCATTTTTAATTTTCTTTTTGTTACATCTAATACATTTCATTTTTTCAAATCTCAAGAACAAAATTAATGACTAAATTTTATGAATTGCATACTAATTATTTTTTATATAATTCTACATGGATAATGTAAATTTTTAATTAAAAGTGAACTTAAATCTTTTTAATCCACAATGTACTAAACATTCAAAGTTTATTCATTAGGTGCAAATCGAATTACTATTTAAGTTCTATTTAGTTGTTATAACTAACTTGCTAGTACAGTTAATCATATAATAACTATATTTAGCAAAACAAAAGTGTTAGTTCACCGTCATTCCTTCAGTGGCAAGTAGAGATGTAATGAATATTCGGCAAATATTTGGTATTCGGCCCTTTTGCTGAATAAAATTTAGGATAATTTTTTTTTAATGTACTTTTAAATATATTTAACAAAGAATATTGCAGAAAACATTTAATTATATTTATTATCAAAAAATTATAACAGTTCCTTAATTTTAACTTGCATAGTAAGTATATAATTGTATTTAATAATGTTACATATCATTTATCATTGTAAAGCCAGAAATTATGATGCAACAATGAAAATTCGAGCATTACCAGGAAAACGTCTATTCTGTTGGGTTTCATATATATTACCAGATTCAAAAAAGAAATTACGTATTTTTTTCCCACTAATTAAGTGGACTCTTGGTCCTAGCTATAAGAAATTCTTTTATCAAAATGGAATTTACTTCTAATAATTTTAATTTATCCATTAAATTTTCTTCTCTGTTTGACATTGTCAAGTTCTGCAATTATGACATTTTTATTTCTTTAAAGCAATCCCAAATTAAAAAGGATTTCTCATTCCTTGTACTGGAACCATTATTAGAATTAGGGTATTTAAAATGTTACAAAAACACATCAAGGTGTTAATTTTTTTAAATACGCAAATAAAAAAATCAATTTTATTATTCTTAAATTTTTTTCATTGAAAATTTGAGAACTATTTTATTTAGAATGAAATGGGAAATGTTTTTAAAAAGTAAATATTCAGCTCCCAAATATTCGGTATTCAACCAAATCAGTATTCATTAAATCCATAATGGCAAGTACATTCAAAATCTTTCTCAAAATTTATAAATAAGGACTAAAAAATAATACGGCCTTGTTCCAACATCCTATAAAGAAAAAAAAAGCAATCCGCCACATGCAAAAAAGAAACTATCTAAAGAAATCTTGCCTACCTATACATTTCAAGACCTCTGTATTGATCTTCAAGTTCAGAACCCGAATTTCTAAGGAAATCATTGAATGCAAGTCGACCAAGACTCTTTTGAACAAGTTTGCAATATGGAGTGTGAAAAAGCATGGCATCTAAATCTTTCAGAGTGAAACATTTCTTGCCTAAAGAAACAAATACATCAGAAAATCCACATTATGCAATAAATCACATAAAATTACAAAAAATTTTACAATATTATGTGAAAATTTACAGCTAAAATTAAAAATTTATATTCACACTTGAACATAACTACATCAAAGCTTCCTAAATACAAATTAACTGTATTTACAAATATCCAAATAATGTAGTAAATTGGTATGAAGGAAACATAAGAAATTCAATGGAATAACTTTTTGAAGAAATACACAATTTCAACTTGTATATAACTGCAGCATGTTGACCAAAAAAAAAGTAACAGTTTCATATCATTTAACAAATAATTTAGAAGGGAAAACTTAACCACAATTGTATTTAAAAATATTTTGTTACTGTAACTATAAGCAACTAAAGATTGAAATCATTCAGATATTATCTTCACTTTTTAAAAAAAATTTTATCTTCATGTTCAATTCTTTTTAACCCTTTCAAAGGCAGTGGGAAGTATACTACCCACCTAATTCATCAATTTTTAAACGTACAAGGTAGGCTGTTTTAAAGTTCTCAACAAATTTTTCGATGAAAGGAAATCCTAGAAGTTCCAATTCCTTATCTCAAACTGTAACAAAGTGTATTGACTTTTTAATTAATTAAAAAAAAAATAATGTCATTCAATAAGCTAAATGAATTTCTTTTCTTAAATTAACCTCAATTCCAAAGTTATTTTATTATACCATTAATAGAAAAAAATGGCTCTTGAAAGGGTTAATGTTATGTAATTACCTTAAATTACTAAACCATATCAACGAATAATTATGTTCCCAAAATGAAAGATTGAATACTTTACAGGAGACATTCAATAAAAATGGTGATAAGATTAATTTTTAGAACTGAACAATTTGAATTATTAAGTACACTACACATTTTTTTAAAAGTATGTTTAATGAATTAAGTTTTTATTATTATTATTATTATTGTTATTTCTGAAATGGTTACCCAAGTCCCTTACTCCAAAATCACTGCTATAAATAATAAAAAGTTATAATGATAAATAAACATCCATTATTTCTAATATTACTTATTGTGTATTTGTTGATAATTTTTTTTAATATTTAGTTGGTCTACATTTTACCGCAAATAGGACTTGGATTCTTCTTGCCATGTTTTTGATACATGATTGTTCAGTCCCTTTTAATTTGTGTACAATGATTCCAAATGTGAATCATTATATCAGTTAACTGCATTTTTGTGGGTGCTTTTATGCATGTTCAAGGTCATGTGAAGAGTACTAAAAGCATTCCAAAAATATATTTGATGAAAAAAAATTGATTACCTACTGAATATTTTCCTTCCAAAATGGTACTAAATCTTTAAGGTAATAAGAAGTCATCAATAAATGTTAAATTATCCACAAGAATGAAAAACTTTTTAAAGTGAAGTAAGGAATTTACCATTCGTATCTCAAATTGATTGTAGCATCAAATCAGTTAAATTTTATAAAACATGGGAAAGAAAAGAAGAATAGAAATATAGACATTGGTTGAAATTTTCATAGTATCGCTTAGAAGATATTCTCAGAAAAAAATAGTTGCAAAACAAGCCTGTTGAGATGATCACAGATGAATATATCTGATCGATTATTAATATAGCTGGAAGAAAATATAAAATGCAACTAAGGAACTTTAAAAATTTGCTCGTCAATTTTAGTTTCGCATTCATTGCAGTAAAAGAAGAAAGAATTAAAAAAAATCTGCATAGAAGACAAAACATTAATGATTGAGATATCACACTAAGAACTGGATTTCTTTTTAATCATTTCAAATGCAATGACAGGTGATCTAAAAAAGTTCAAGAAAGATAAATTTGTCTTTGTCCCAAAGTTCTAATTTTCTTTACCTCATCTAAGACCAATAGAGAAAGAAAGTATCAATTTTTGATGCCATGAATTCACAATTAAATAACAAAAAGGAAAGCTAACAACTAAAACAGAAAAGTGAAAAAAAGGGCAATTATCTCAACAGATTTTAAACAGATGATAACATGCTGAATTTTCTTTTCCTAGTGATTAATTTAGAATTTAAGCAAAAATAATGAAATTTGACATATGAAACTTGATCACAGATGAAAATTTAAACATCAGCACAGCTATCTAAAAATGGAGGAGATGGGAAAAATTAAACTTTTTAGATATTGCAAAAAAAAGACAAAAGAAATTCCAAATTATATTTAAAAAAATAATAATCCAACAAAAAACATAAGTTTAATATTCCAACAGAAAATATTAAACCTTTTACTGTTGGTTTTTTTAATATGATATTGATTTGAGTATTATGAATACAAACTACTAGAATATTAATAAATGAAGTAGTCAATCATCTTATGATCGCATCTAAAACATACTGAATTGAAGACAACTTTTGCAAGTCATTTTCATATAACTGATCATTTAGATAAACAATGTAAGAGCAATCAGAGAAGGATCCATAATGCTGAAAAATAAACCAGATGGGGAGAAAAAAAAAGACACTCGAGTCGATGTCCCATTTTCCAATTTTCCCCTCTTGTGCACACAGACCAATGTGGGGGTACCTGAGCCTCTACTAATTTATCGTACACAGCAAATCACATCCTGGTCAAATAACAAATTTTTATCTGAACCAATATTTGAACTTAAAATCTATCAATAATAAGTAAATAGTATAAGATTTTACCCATAAAACATTGTTATCACCTAATTATGACAATTTTGATATCAAATGTAACAGCATAAATGAAGCTAATTAAGGAAAATACTCAAATTATGTTAATAAAAGCAAGACAGTTGGTCTCCTTCCCCACCCCTATTAATAATAAATAAAGTTGTCCTACTCCCTTCTTCAGTTTTTCTTCCAAGAACAAGAAGAAGAAAAAATGTAAACCAATATCCCCCAAGATATTTTTCACAGCAGATTTCCAATGTGAATAACAAAGAATATTCCATTTCCATATGCCACAAGAACAGTAGAATGGTGAAATCTTGTTTAAACCAGCAGGAGTTTTCTCCCTCGACCTTCTTGAATATTTACATAACATGGTGTGTTTTACATTGTTAGTTTTGTAGTATAGTCAAGAGAACTAAATATACATGTTGAACCATTTCTCTTTGGATAAATGAGTCCAAAATTAAAGTTCTATAATTTTGGTGTTGACACTGGTTACTTAATTTCATTTATCCATTCCAATTTTTTGAATTATCATGTTCACACACAGAAAAACACAAGAAATAATTCCCAAAATGTATTTACTAAATCAAGGAGGTTTGAAACATAAAATCCATCAGCAACATAAGGTCAAATTTTTTGTCAATTATCATACTTTCTCTTTATACACATCATAAAAACTTATATTTTCCCTAAGCATAGTACAAGCTTCAGCAGTACATATGCTGAAATTTGAGCCACAAAGAAATGTACATAATCTACAAACCAACTAAAGTATTGGTTGAAATCCAGAAATTGCTACTCACTCTTAAAATGGCGCTAAGGTACCAGAGCAAGACCTTGATCGCTGCACCTCATTTCTTGCAGAAGCGTTGGTGACTTGATGCCATATTTAGAAGTGTATACAAACTATTTAAGTTTTTAAGTTTCAACCAAAGTATTTCCATCCTGTTATTCAGAAACCTACCTGTTGCAACACTCCACACACACCAAAATCACTCCTCTCACCGAAGAAATTAACTCAACACTTTATGCTCTTACTTCTTATGCTTACTATTTATACTCTTTGAACTTATTTGGTACTACTTATACTTACTACTCTTTATACATATTAGGAATGTTTTTTTGTGTTCCTTTGTTTTTTGTATGCAGCGGCATATTGCACTACTAAAACATTGCAATAATTTTGTAATATTTTTTAATTTGTCTGAATTGTTAATTGCATTTTATTTGATCTCACTCTTCATATTTTCTCAACACAGTATGGTGTGTTTTGTGCTTCATGGTATAATGAAGAAAACCGAGTCTGTTTTTAGGGTGTTTTCCTTTTGTTCAATTGGGTCCAAAATTTGATGCAGATCTACAATTTTGGTGTAAAGACTATGTACCAAATTCAATTTATCTAAACGATTGAGTGTAAGTTATTGTATTCACATAATACCATATAGACAAACCAACAGACGATCCACCCTTTGACAGATCTGGTTCAAAATTTGATAGGTCTAAAATAATGATTGATAATACAACCATCAGGGGTCTATCTAGGTTGTGTTTTTTTTGGAGGGGGGGGGGCATTTTTATGAGGAAAAAAAATTGTGAAAAAAATGTTTTTACGAAAAAAAAATATTTGTGTGAAATATAAAAATATTTTTTATCATGTAAAAACCTTCAATTTTAGCAGTCATATTTCCATATTTTATGTTTAATATCAAAAGTGTTTCATTGAACCAAATATATGCAGCAATTTGATACAATACTGAAAAAAAAAACACTCGTATATATATTTTGTGCAATGCCTCATTCAAAAACTTTTAAAAAAGAAGTCAGATTAAAAAAAGGGGTCATTTGTGTGAATTTGAGTTTTGTGAAGGGGCCGTTTTTATGAAGTGGTATTTCGTGAACAGGCCGCAAAACAGCCTCAATTTTAGTCTGGATCCACACATGACCATATGCTAAATTTCATCCATTCGCTATTTGTATTTTAGAGTTTTCATGTTCACATGCACAAGAGTAAACAGATTTCCCATTGATGGAATTTGTCCAAAATTTGATAGAAATCTACATTTTTCATCAAAAGAACATACAAAATTTAACTCGTCTATCTAAAGGAAAGGGAAACTTTTTTTAAAGTGAATCAAAAAAAATTTGGATGTGCGGCCAACATAATTCATTAAAGAACTCAATAAGAACTTTAAAAGGTATTTTAAAAATTCTTTAGTCCTAATGTAATTAATGGAGCTGTGGCTGCATTTTTAAAAGCTACATTTCTTTATAAATATAGCATTTCTAATTGTTATAAAGTTTCTTTAATATTATTTTAAAAACTGTGGCAAGTAGCATATAACATCCAAGTGGGCCATAGTTTGCCCATCACTATTTGTTTCATTTTTGAATTCCAAAAATGATTTTTTCAGATGGGGGAGGTCTAAAATGCAGAAATTCATCAAAATCTCCAGATTTATTTTTTTAATATTTTGTCTTTGAGAATAATGACTTCAAAATAATGACTTTATATATGAGAAAATAAAAAAGATCACATAAGATGAAACATTGGTTGTAAAAAATTTTTATAGTATTAAGAACAAAACTACCTACAATATAAAAATGCCGGTTATAATAACATAATTTGAGGTTAAGTAGTTTTGTCCTCCTTCTCCTAACAAAATATAAAAAAATAACAAATTGGGTCAGGTATGAAATGAATTTCTTTTTTAATGAATGACAATCAAAAAGGCAAACACAAGAAGTTCTTTAAAACCAACTATTATAATACCTTGCTTACAAACAAAATATTTTCACAATGAGGCATAAAATGTAATGCATAAAACGGTTAAAGTTAAGTTTAGGGTACAGAGTTGTTTCTCCTTGCTTTGTATCGCCAACTTTGACGCCAGGAGGAAGACAGTTTAGCGATATGTTTCCATTTGTTTTGGTTGCACAGTGATGTTCAAATTAGTGTCTGGTGCGCACATCATTAAATTGGAGTTCTGCACTTGGGAGCTTCATCTTGATTGGCCAGTTATGCGCTAATTTAAATTTTATTGGACACTTTAATAGAATTTGCATATTTCTTGTGGAATTTAACGGTTTTAATTTTGACAGTTTAGTTCGTGTATTTTTTAAAAAAACAGCAGTGTTTATTACGGCTGCAATTTCTCGAATTTCTTCGACAAGATATAATTCATTATGAAACAATGTTTCTGGTGTTCACTTTAAGGCAGGAATGTTTTCAGGTAAGAACTCGTTTTGAAATTTTTTTAAAAGGTAGATTCCTGACATTCAATGAGGAAGCGAAGCTACTAGTATATCCGACTTTGCAGAAAGCGAAGTAGCTGATGTTTTTTTCTAAGTTAAAAAAATTTGCCTGGTTCGCGTACGCAAGAGAAGAATAAAATGTTCACTGGTCACCCAAAACAAACGTCCTCACATTGCCAAACCATCTTGTCCATGGTGACAAAAAGTTGACGATGCAAAGTAAGGAGCAACAGCTCTGTACCCTAAACTTAGCTTTTAACTATGGAACTACAGCCACAAGTACTATAAAAAGGTATAACTCAAAAGTAGAAAATCTTTTAAACATATTGTAACAAACGCATAAACAGCTATACATTAAAAAGGAAAATGAATGTATTTCATAATATTTAATCTTATAAACATTGTTACCTTTTGTTTTGTGCAATTTTTCAGCTTTTCTACAAAAACCATCATAACATTTGTCAAGCGCTTTAGCATAGCTTTGGACAGAGAGCTTTCCATCTACTGTTGGATATTCACTCATTAAATTAGGTTTATAGAAATCATACACATGTTCCATATATGTTGAGCGCAAACCTGAAAAAATAAACGTGTTTCCCATGAAAACCACAAATTTAAAATTTTAAGACATTGGAATAGAAACAATTGAAATTTTGCAAATCTTGCATATTTAAATGTAAAAAAATAATTCATACAAGAATTCAGATGCAAATGTTTCGATTGTTTATCATATATTTTTTCAGAAATTTGGGGGAAAAATCAGAAAAGAAGCACAGAATATTCTTTAAGAGAATACAAGTTTAGCACGTGCACGATGCATAAACTTTCTGTAAACTCCTTTGATCCTCATATATGAAATTTTACATCACATCAGTTTATGCTGAGTTTGTATTTTAGAAAAAGCTGAAAAAAATATTGTATAATTAAATTATAATGGCAATTTTACACCACATCAGTTTATGCCGAGTTTGTATTTCAGAAAAACCCGAAAAAAATATCATATATAGCATTTATCTATTATTTAATTTCTATACAGTGTTCAATTTAAAAGAATATGCATTTTATTGCATGATAAACTCAAAATAACTTAATTCAAATAAATTAACATAAATGTAAACTTCCAATTCAAAAACTAATTCTCAATGCAGAATATATTCTTCACAAACCTGTGATTTCTTTCTTTTTTAATTAAATAGGAAAAATGATCAGAGAGTACTTATAGTTCATTGCAATTTTCTATATTAAACTCCTCCCTCTTCATGCAAACAAAATCTTATGCAATTCGCTTCCCAATTCCACCTGATCCTACAACTGCAGATTTTTAATGCCACTTTAGAGTAACATCCCTCTCCCATGTTCTAACACAAGGGTATGTTCGTAACAAACTTCTGCCCAAGGCCAATTTATTACAATTCGAAAGCAGTAGGCATAGTTACATGGCTAGCAACAAATTGCAGAGAAAGGCATTTAGTAAAGACATATACACTGAAAAGACCGGAAGACTATACAGACAAACATTTGCAAATAAGGGAGAAATGCAACCAACCAATGTAACACAATGCAGTCAGCAGCATCTATACATATAAGGCAGCAAGTAGCTAGTGAAGCTATTGGATTGGTTTCTGCTGCCCCAATGGCAGGCTATCACAATTTCAGTGATTTTGAATGCAACTTAGTAATCAGCATATGCGAGATGGGTCACAACATTTCCGAAGCAGAGATGAAATTTAGATTTTCATTACATGACCATCACAAGAGTGTACCATGAATATAAGGTATCTAGAAAACATCAAATATCCATCAGTGGACAGAAAAAAGACTCTAATGTGATCAATGAAAGCTGACAAGAATTGTTTTATGACATAGACTATCTCAAATTGTAACAGATTTTAATGCTGGGGTCAGCATGCAAACTGTACAATAGTCCCTCCTTGATATGAATTTTCGGAACCGAAGAGCCACTTGAGTACCTAAAAAGTACAAAAAAAACACTAAAAAGTACTAAATACACCTAAAAGGTACAAAATTATGTGCCTTGGCTGGGTTAGTCAGCATTGTTGAGAATTGGCAATACATTGCCTGTCTGATGAGTTGCACTTTCAGTTGTATTAGGCTGATGGACAGTGGCGAATCCAGGGGAGGGGGGCTATGGGGCTGCAACCCCCCAAAGATAAACCAGAATTCTTGATTTCATTTAAAATCACTGCAATGTTTGTTCTTAATTTCCAATTTTTTCAAAAAAATTAAAAAAAAAAAACGTCAACATTACTTTCTGGATTGACAGGCTCGAAAATTTTCCTACTTTTCTAGTCATTCCACTTGTACTTGTAATATTGATGCAGCCGGAGACATTTTTTGGCTAATTATTTCATTGTATTTTTTATTAAATTATTGAAAATATTGTATTATTCTTTATGATTCTAACTATCATGTGAGTAAAAGTTTGTAAAGTTAAAGTGTTTTGGTTTTAAATAAGTCATGAGGTTTGACATTTATCACGACGATACAAAGTTTTTATGACGTCAGCCACCCCCACCCACCCCAGACACGAATCCTGGATTCGCCACTGCTGATGGACATGTATGAGAATGGAGAAAACCCCTGAAGCCACAGACCACGCATGTAATCAGGGGCTGTTCAAGCTGGTGGAATCTCTGGCATGGTATAGGGCATGTATAGTTGGTATCATACAGGGCCCTTGCATGTCCTGTGTGCATTCCAATGGCTTTGGACAATACCAACAGGACATTGCGACACATATACAAGAGTGGCTCCAATAACACCTTTCCAACTTCAGCATCCTCCGTTGGCCACTTAAATCCCCAGGCATAAACATTATTGAACATATATGGGTTATCCTGCAGTGTGCTGTACAAAAGAGATATCCATTACTTCATGCTGTAAAGGAATTATGGACTGCCCTGCACGAACCAAGGTGTGAATTGCCTCCAGGATACCTTCAAACATTAATGCCATGTCAAATTGCAGCTGTTTTGCATGCTTGAGGGTGGGGATACATGATATTAGGTAGGTGTACCAGTTTTCCTGGCACCTCAGTGTATATATATGCCTGTGGCAGATAACACATAGACTGCAAATTGCATCTATATGCCCAGAAAAGTTAATGGGTTAATAACTTTGAAGCAATTACAAAAAAACAAAAGAGTTGTTTCAGAATAAAAGCAAGTTAAACATACTTTATTGTATCATAATTATATTCAAAACATACCTCTCTCTAAAACAATTGGAGCATTTGGTCCAATAAGCATAGCTATGGCACCAGCACCACCAGTGGGCCGAGCATTGCCTTCAGCATACACGGCTATGTCACCAGCAACAACTAATGCATAACGACCTATAAGAAGGGGGAAAATGATCTTTAAACAAAAATGTATTAGAAATGACAATAACAGCTGGGAAAAAAAATCTGTAACAGACAGAAAGATGAAAATAAGCAGCTTTCAACAGAAAATGTAAATTCTTGATATATACAATTATTTAATGGGTTTAAATTAATTCTAACGCAATTTAAACTTCCCTAAATCAATTGCTGGTATTAAAGATAATACATATTTTCTGGCAAGGTATATTAGGAGGAAAGCTACATTTTTATGCATCATAGGTTTTTCAAACACAGTGGCTACTACCAAGAAATGCAGACTCAAATGTAAATTTTTCTTATAACTTTGTAATTTATTGTTATTCATAGATTGGCATTACTTTGTAACGCAGATAGGGATATATTGAGAAGACTAGTATGAGAAAATTAAAACAATTCCTTGGAAATGCTGAATGCATGATTCAGACATTATTTTGGGTAGCAAAAAATAAATGTCATATGAGAATAAAATTTTTCACAAGTATGTATATCCTATTTGGTTATTATTTCTATTATCATGTATTCTACTTAGGACTTTATGAAGACCAATGTTTCTTTTTCTTTTCTAAACTTCTTTATAATTAAATCATCTTTGCCATTAACTACAAGTTAAATCTAATATCACTGCTGTAGATGGATTGATTTTTAATCAATCATAGTAGCTCCAACTTATGATGAAAGTGTGGATTCTAAAGTAATTTAAACATTATTGATAATCGGAAAGATTTGTCGAGATAAGCTAGAATTTTAACATTTTGTACAAAACAGAAGAATTGTAGAATAGCAAAGAATTTCAAAAGGAGCAATAAGGAAGTGTTGCATTTACATTATACAGCTATGACTTTTTCCTCCCTATAAAAATTAATTTTAACATTAGACAATGCACTATTCAACTAATAACAAAGCATTATGTGCTATTCAATAATAATGGAGCTTCATTTCGTAGACACTAGCAAGGCACACAATACAAAATAATACTGTGTTTTGAAATTGATCGCCAATTAATGTAAAAAAGTAGTAATATTAACAGTCCCGTTCAGAGATGACAATTAATGAGTCGAGAGATAATTATTGATCTTGAAGATTAATCAGCTTCTATACATTATGAATGTTGATAATCATGCTGATATTTTCCTGGAAGACAATGCAATCTAAAAACAATATCAACTTACATTATTGAAATAGTGATCAATGTTGTTTATAGAGGCTGTCAATCAATTGAATGCTTCCTTTTTAAATTAGCAGTAGGTGGAGACAAACTGAATTCAGAGGCAAATTATAAATTTATGTACTGGAAATATTAAATACTTAAGATGCATAAATTCACAGAAAGATAAATGTCTGAAGCCTAAAGATAAATTATTACTTAATAATGAGAAAACATCTGAAAGGATCCATTATTAAAATGAATTCTTTCATTCCATATTTAAAATAAAATTGATGGCAAATTTAAGGTTTAAAAAAATTGACAAAGAAGTTGTAATTTTTGTAAAATCTAAGAAACTACAATAAAAAAAATTGCAGAGTTCAAACAAAAATCACTGCCATTCTATCATAAAAAACAAGTGCAACAGCTTCTGAAAAATATATGACATTAGATGAAAAATATTGATTAATATATTGCTAACTATCCAGCATTTTAACCACTAGCATTATTATTATTACACTGCAAGATTTTTTTTGTCCGGATTGCCATTGTGAAATAACAATTTATCTGCAATATTAGGAAATGATGCAAGTTATGTGTTTAATCAAATGACATTATAATTTGACAAGTACTGTGCATGCATATGATCTCTCTTGTCATCCACAAGGCTTCGACTAGGGCGAAGTCTGCATGCATGAATGAAAGGACATTATAATTTAACAAGTAGGGGAGACCGGGGCAAGTTTAGTACAGGGGCAAGTTTACACAAGGCTTATATTTCATATACCATTGGTCGGGGGGCAATACATGTCATTTCACAAGAAGTGTCTCAGCTTCCATTAATACTCACACAAGTTTGGAGTCAGTCTTGAAAGTGGATCGTGAAGCGGACAACTTTTTCTGATTTCTTTACCATTTTAGTAAATTTTTACCCTTACTTATCGACTTTAATAGAGCTCTTACTATTGGAATATTACAACTTATTATGGATTAACCTCTTAGATTGTTCTTCTGTGGTTATTTTAAGCTATTTAATTGATTTTTATTATCAATAAAGCTTATATGATGAGATATAGCAAAAGAATGGCGATGGGACAAGTTTACATACAGTGCATGGGGCAGGTTTACATAGTGTGTAAACTTGCCCCATCACCAATTTTTTTTGTTATAACTGGCACAAGTGGCACTTGCATTACAAAGTCATTTCCAACACCTGAAGATGTGAAAAGCAGGGTCAAGGAAAAGAAGTAACAGGTAGGAAAAAAAGGCAAACATCAATTCTTACAGATACACCTCCAAAAAAGGTTTTACAAATATAGAAGGAGAAATCAATAAAGAGGAAATTAGCATCAGCCCATTATACTATGTCTAAGTCAGCCAGCTCCACTAGAACACGTTATAATAATGAAAAAAATAGTGTGGATAAAAATTAAAAAATAAGAAAAACCTTGTTCTGAACGAAAATTTGGGAAATTTTGAGAGTAAAAAGAAACAAAAAACCAAGAAAACTTTTGATTCTGATGACGATGAAAATTGTCTGTGTATTTACTGTTTAAATCCATACGAAGAATCAAGATCTGGCGAACAGTGGGTACAATGCACCGAATGTAAGAGGTGGGCTCAAGAGGACTGTATTACCGATGGCAATTCAAAATATTTTGTTTGTATAAATTGTGACAGTGATTAAAACTATTAGGATTCACCGTATTTGTTTACAATCTAATATGTACTTTTTGAAATAAACTAGGTTTCTTTGAATTTAATTTGTTGTATTTTAATCACTGTTAAGCCTTCCATTTAATCATTTTTGGTGGTGTGTAAAAGGGCCCCAGGAAGTGTGTAAACCTGCCCCGGTCTCACCTACTGTATGTGCATATGGTCTCTCTTGTCATCCACATGCCTTCGACTAGGGCGAAGTCTGCATGTATGAATGCTAGACATGTGATTATGATCTGAAAGTTTTGCAATACCAGCAGTGAACATTTAAAGTTTATGCTTTTTTTCTATAAATCACCAAAATTCTGTAAATTGAAGAATATTGAATGTGGCAATAAATATGAATTGGCTGCTTTAGAGCTGAAAATGAACATTTGAAAGATAGACTCAACTTCTTGAAGGCCCTGAAAAGTTTACAGATATTCATGAAAATTTTGTCAAGTTCACCATCTCTAAGAATTATAGGGCACCTCAAAAGTATTTTATCAGTCACTGTAAAAAAAGTGGGAGTTAAATTTATGTAATTCAAGTCCAAAATGTTTGCTGAATAATGATGCCATGTAATACACTAATTTACCCACAGTTTTCTAGGAAGGCACTTACCAAGAAAACACAAAAATTTTCATGATTTTTTTTTAATAGTTTTGGTAAAGAATCTGTAAAAATGGCAAACATTTACTATATTACGACATCTTTCATGCATATTTTTTTTTCAAAATTATGCATTCTTTAAAATATTTTATGTCAAGAGCAGTTTACTATATTAACAAATTGCTAGATTAAAAATGTTTAGTGTATCTTTATAATCGCATAATGCTGCAAAACAAATTAAAGATGGTCCAAAATCCATCATGCAAAGTAAAATAAGATTGAAATAATTGAGATTCTTTTGATGTATGAAAAAAATACTCACCATCCCAAGCACTAGATTCCACCCAGGCGACTGAATTGAAAAGCGCAGCAGTTCCACCATAACATGCATTCGTGGAGTCCACACCTTCAACATCATGATTGCCACTCTCTTTAAACAACTCCATCAGCACTGTTTTCACACTCTTAGATTTATCAATTATTGTTTCAGTTCCAACCTCAAGCCGACCTATCTGGGAATAGCTCAGCCCTCTCTTCTGCATCAACTGCTCCACTACGGTAAGGCACAGGGAGTTTATATCTTCTCTGTCAGAGCAGAAGCCCATTTTACTTTGTCCCAAACCTATCGTGTATTTTCCTTTGGACACATTGTCATGATTTTCCAGTTCGTTCTGGTCAACATAAAAGGATGGAAAATAAATTTCAACGTCAATAATTCCAACCTTTTCAGGCCAGCTGTGATGTCCATTTTGGTTGTTCATTTTCAACTAGGGGAAAAAAGGCTAAAATCAGCTTTATGGTTTAAAGAGCAGTTACAAGAAGATGAAACACTTACAAAGAGCCAATAAAAACATTAAAAAAATACGCAGAATGCCAAGAACAAAGGTTAAACTGTTAAAAATTTACAAAGTTCCACACAAATTTAATAATTATACACAATTATGTAGACAACACATATTTATTGTCACTTGCTTATCAGTAGTAATAATATGGGCAAGATTATCCTGACACAGAAAATTTTAAAAAAAAAACTATTAGTATTTTAAATTAAAATAAACATAACAAAAACAAGAGGTGCTATCGCTCTAAAGCCTTTTGGCCTTTTCTTATTCCATTAAATTCAGAATTTAAAAATCACAAACTTCAAAAGTACCTATCGTTTCAATCATCTAACTAAGATGACTTCAAATAGGAAAATTTAGATTAAAATATAAATATCTTACACAGTGAATAACATCTGTGAAATTCAGCCATGTACCACATTTTAAATTCGTCATAAAATGCCAATAAAAATCATGCAGGTTCTGTTTTAAAATATGTCAATGTCTTTCCAAATGGTAATGAACCAATAGAGAAATTTGTATGATATAGATATTGATAGGAAAAAGTTTGACAGTAGTAAAAAGACAGTCACAAAAAAATTAAATTTTATATTAATCCCGGAAGCAGAAAGCGCTGAAAAGTGCGGCGTATGTCGCAGAACAAACGCGGTCTTTGCAGAACATTTCATCCTTAAAAAAAAAGGCCATTAATGAACTTGAATCGGAGATCCCCAGATTAATGAAATTTATTGTATTTAATGTTTCTATTCCCGTGTCGGAAGCAATTTGTGAACTGTTCAAAAAAAGACCCACCGCAATTGATGGGGATGACGCAGCAATTGGAACAACCGACAAAAGAATGTTTATTTATTCCAATAGTGCGCCACATGGCCATAAATCAGTCAGAAATTTGTTAAAAGCGACCATTGTCGCAATGCACGGGCCAAATTTTCATAAACATTTTTGAACAGTACTTCCCCATTAATGCTGAGTATCAGACTTCAAAGTCATTGACAGATTGCAAATTCTGAATGTATATGCCCTTGGTTTTAAATAATAATTTCATATAATGTTCTGTCATTAATGAGTAATAAAGTTTCTACTGGTTATGTATTGTTATATCTATTTTGCATTTTACTGTGGTCTCGCCAAATTTACCCAAACTGCTAAGAACTCCAACTGTTTGAGTCTATGCAGAACATGGATTAGTTCTGCACCTAGGAATATTAATTACCTCAGCATATGTTTTTTATGCTAGACCCAGAAAAATTTTCTTACTTGAAAATTGTGCAAAGTAAAAAAAAAAAATCATTAAATGAAAAAGTATAAAAATAAAATATATCAATCGAAAGTAAAGTAATTTAATAATTGAATTATGTTGATGAAAATTTATTGTCCTCCACAGATAAGATAAGGAGTAATAGATGAACGAACTCTCGTCTAGGACATCCAATAAATATCAGTCAATGCTGTAACAATTATTACTCCATCATATCCTTTGCAACATTCCTTATGAAGAGTACTGCTAATGCGCACTTATAAAAGTATGTGATGTATTTCAGCATAATATGAAGAATCGTAGAGCCTTCTTTATCAAAATAATATATTTATTGACGTCTCCCACAGCACAAACATGAAAACAAACACACACACACTTACATCACAAACGTTATAATCACTGACTTGACAGAGATTCCAAGTTCAATTTCTTTTTTTTTCCGTTGCTAAGCAACGTTAGCAAAAAAGAACGACATATATCGTTGACATACTATTTTATAATCTTTAGAAAAGAATTGTATCAAACGATATTTTAATCAATTCTTTTCAAGAAACAGTATTTTAAAATTAATTTCTTTATGACCAAACGATTTTTTTATCTAATTAATTTCTTTCTTTAAATATTTTAATAATTCTACAAATATATATTTTATTCGTTACGAATATTCAGTGAAGTAAAATCAAAATGAAATTAACAATGAAGTGAATTCAAGATAAAATCGAATTTCTCTTTAAGAAATATTTAATACAAGAATCTGAAGAAAGAAAATCACCTTACCAAGTTTCCGTTTCGTACAGGAGGCCGACTTAAGCGAGAGTGGAATGCGTTTTTCTCCGAAAGCAACGTGCTTAAGTAACATACCCCATAGAAAAAAATTTCCAAAGGAGATTGTTTTGAGTATAAAAATCTATTTTGGCAAATACTTACAAATCAGGAATATTCTATACACAGCGATACGCTATAAAAAGTAGCACTTAAACCTTGAATCTTTAAATTACAAATCTTGGCCCACAAATTGCTTTCGAGCGAGCGAAAGTCGTACTAATAAGGCGTCCTGCCTCGCTAAACCGAACACGTGGGGAGTTTCTCGGAGATCAAAATTCTTTCATATTCATGTGACCGAAAAGTTCAGTCGCTTCCTTTTGGCTAGAATCCAGAATAGCACCCGAGACGATGATTCACTTGCATTACTATTAGTATCGATTTGTGAAGAAAATGAACAAATTCACTCAAGCCAATTTCAACTTTTTACTTTATTAGAGAAAGTATTGTAAACGTCAAAAAATTCGAACTCGAGATTTTGACGAATCTACACGTTTTAGACCTCCCCGAGTCCGTAAGACACAATTTTGGAATTATGTCCGTCTGTCGGTGAACACAATAACTCGAAAACTATTAGAGCTACGGGGATGAAATTTGGTATGTGATCTTCAAACATAATTTGTAGGTTTCTATCAAATTTTGGACAAAATCCGTCCAGAACGTCTGTCTGTCCGTCTTTTCGCGTTCATGCGAACACTATAATTCAAAAACTTGAATAGCTAGATAGATACAATTTGGTACACAGTTTTATCATCAGGAATGTAGGTCCGAATCAAATTTTGGGCCAAATCCGTCAAAGGATTGACTGTCTGTCGATCTGTATAATCGCATACTTCTAAACATTATAACTCATAAACCCTACGGCTTTGATAAATAAAAATTGGTACGAGGCCTGTTAATATTAATTGTAGATCCGTGCCCAATTTTTGTTTCAATCGGTCAAAAAAAGGCGTTCAAATCGCCTATTTGTCTTTCTCATCACACAATGACGCGAGGCCGGTTATTGCGGAATTGCGCGATTCACTTCCACTAATCCTTTCCGTTTCTACCCACGCCTTTCGCCTCCAAGATTCCGATTCCCAAACTTTTTTTCTCCCACTGCGTTAACGACGCTTGTTCGTTTTACTGCCTTTTAGCTTATTTTTTCTCCAAATGTGTTAGGAGTATACGAGAAAGTTTAGGTGGGACCACTCCCGCTGGTTAGGTTAAATGACTATACTGAAGTTCTCTTGCAGTTCCGATATATTTTCTACACACTTTCCATCTGGCAGTTAGTTTAAAACAAAAGAATGGATAAAATGCTTATGTTAAAATGTTTAATTTTCGGTTAATAATGATTCACAGTGGGGAATCCAGAATTTGGGTTTGGGGGACGGAGGCTGAGGTCATAAAAATCTTGTATCGCCGTGAAGAATGTCAAACCTCATGGCTTATGTGAACCAAAAACACTTTACTCACCTGAGAATAAGAGTCATAAAGAACAATACAATACTTTCGATAATTTAATACAAAATACAATGAAATAACTAGCCAAAAAATGTCTTCGACCGCGTCAACGCTACAAGTAGAAGTGGAATGACTAGAAAAGTAGGAAAATCTTCGAACCTGTCAAGCCAGAAAGCAATGTTGTCACGATTTTTTAAAGGAAATTTAAAAAAAAAACAGTTGTAGTGATTTTAAATAAAATCAAGAATTCTGACATAGCTCTGGGGGACTTCAGCATCCACCACTGATGATTCACAAAATTATTCATTAATCCTTTCGGTACGGGATCTGTTTGTCACGGGCACGGATCTACTACATGGGAGAGAGTCAGCAGCAAATATTTCACTGTAACCCTCGAGTAAAAGAACAAACAAAAGCAGGCCCTTTACTTTTTTCGGTCTAACTCAAAAGATAATTCACAGAAAATAGAGAAAATTGTAAAAACTTATTAATTTTTGTTCTATAATCATACTTCATTTGAATGGCGACTGCACGTGACCGCTGAACTGGAAGATCAAAGCAAAGATGCCATCTATTACTAGACCTCTTTTTCATTAATTTATGCATTGTCAATGCCTTTAGCGACGGTAATGATGAAAGAGTTAATCACACCTGCCACCAAATCTCCAAAGTATCTTATCGGGTTCAAACTAAACAATTTAGTCAGTGTAGTTTATAGTCGATCCCAAGAACTGTCCTGAATGTGTGACCCGCGGCTTGAGATTGTAATCATAATGGATATCATACTACTTCATCTGTACTCCATTCCATTCATTTGCCGCAACACTGGGGTTTTTTCCCCACCCATTCAAGTCGAAAAATCAGGCTGGTCTTTCATTTGAAGCTCCGAAGTGCGCTGTCAGTAGGGGAGAGCGATCTTCGATTCCCCTATTTCTCCCACTCAGCGGATTTCCCATAAAGGTAGCCTCGTCGCCAGGTCCCAATCTAGTCAAATCGTTTGATGTGCCGACTACCCTCCCTAAGGGTCCCACCTGAAGAATCGGCGCAAGAAGGGCCGGAATTTAGTTTGGTTTGAAATCCAGCTTTGCCCAACCGCTATGCTATTTTCCATACGTTTTCGACCTTTGAAGATTGTTTTTTCCTTCCCATGTTCCAAAATTTCCATTTTGGAAGAGATATGAATGACCTGCTTAAGAGCGATAAGACAGAGGTGTAAATGTCATCTTATACGCGGTGCTGTATATAAGTGTTCCAATACTGAATGATATTCTCAGTATCAGGGCCCGGATAATACGTAATGTCCAGTTCCAACATCAAAAGAAAATGCTAAACGAGAGGACAACTCACAATAGACCATATGATTAAGACATCTTTGATGATCAGAAAAAAATTCGATGGCGGCTGTCTCTGCGAAACGGCCGCTGGGATTGAGGGGCGTAAACTTACTTACCTTACTCAACTGTGACTTTCTGTGACTAAACTAACTCTTTGTTAACTCTCAACTAAAGTAACTCTCAATTTTATGTGACTGATTCGTGATTTTGGTTGGGTTTTTTTTCGCGAAAAAAATTCCTGCTTTGAAATGTATTTATTCCTGTTATTAATATTGGATACAATTTCTGTTAGTAACAATCTTATGTAAAATCGGGCTATGGTACGAGAAATAGCAAACGTATAATAATTCAACAATTCTGGAGTAATATTTCGCGTGAACTGATAATCGAGTAATATTTCGCGCGATAAATGAATTGCTGGAAAGCTAGGTTAGTCACTGCGTGCGCGCGCATCGGTCGCTGTGACGTCAACAAAATTCTTCGTGAATTTCCCCAACTTTGCAACTCGACTGTGACTAAACCATAATTCGAAATCTTAATATTATTTATGCAATCTTCAATGTCCACCTTTCTCTGTTCAATGAAACTAAAACCAACTTCCTATGTTATTTGGTTGCGGAGCTATAAGCGTTTAACTGTAGCACGAAATTCAACAATTCTTGAGTAATATTTCGCGTGAACCTCAGATCGATGACTGAATTACCTCAGTCTGCGTGCGCGCGCATCGATCGCTGTGACGTCATCAAAATTTTCAGTGATTTTCACCATCTTTGCAACTCGACTGTGACTAAACCGCAATTCTAAATTCTAAAATTCGTTTTGCAATCTTCAATGTCCACCTTTCTCTGTTAAAAAAAACTAAAACCAACTCTCTATCTTATTTGGTTGCTTAACTATAAGCGTTTAAAAATACGACGAAAAGCGTCATAATTTTTTTTTTCCCGACACACCATTAGTCTACTATGCAGACGCAAGTCTACGTTAAAAAATGTTAAATACCTCAGCAATAGCTGAATGTCACTTCGTAGCTAAGCTAAATGACTTCCAATATAACGCACCAGTTAAAACCAACCCAAGATTTTGTACGTGTGCAGGAAGTCCAGAACAAACCAGTGTAAAGACGTCTGAACTTCTTCACTGAAATGCCACCTGTCGACAAGTCTTAAAAGGTAAACTTCTTACATAATCAGGTATCATAAGAACTCTCAATCCATTCGCGTAACATTTATTTTTAACCTATAATGGACAAGGTGTAGTGAAAACTACCTGTAATATTATTAATGTCCGACACCAAACTGTACATTTCGGATTCGCTCAAGCCGCACATCTGTTACACATTATGCGCAACTGAGTTAATTATATTCCTTATAACTAGACTTAGGAAAATAAGTGCAATGAAATATCATGCAATTACGACTACAGCAGAACCCCGGTATCCGAAATTCCGGATAATTCGAACACATTTTTTAAATTTTCTGAAAAGCTTTTACTGAAAAATGAAGGGAAAATAACAATTACGAATCAGAAACAAAGCAAATGTTTATTCCTAACTCATGGGTCGATCCATGCGGAAATTGGGGGCGTTTTGCAGCCCCTTCACAAAATTCAAATAATTCACGTAAAATATAGAAATATGACTACTAAAATTGAAGATTTTACATGATAAAAAAAAATGTTTCACAAAAATATTTTTATTTTTTACAAAAATGGGCCCTTAAAAAAAAACCTGGATCGACCCCTGTAACTTAAAAGAAGTATTCGAATTGGTTTTTAAGAATGAATACGGCACCTTAATGAGGAGAAACTAACTCGGATATTATCTTCTTTTTACCCTCAACTTGTTTGCATCTGTACCGTGCGAATCTCCGCGTGCTCTTTCTGTACGCCTTCACAGAGCACCCAGGGTCAACACTCTACTGCATTTGCTATACCAAGAGTATTTCACCGAATTTCCCGGATAATCCGAATTTCCCGGAATCCGAACAGAGGTCAGCCCCAGTTAGCTCGGATTCCCGGGGTTCTACTGTACTTCAAAATGGAAATGAAAATAATCGCTGTTCTTTCAAAAACAGTTGCGGATGGAGGAGGGAGAAGAAAAATATGCTGTTGATCTAAGTTTTACAGCCATCTTGCACCCAAAAATTGTTTAAGTAACCAACAAGGGGCCCGGGTAACTGCTAGTGGCGCCGAAGTCCGGAATGGCGCCAAAGCGAGAGTGGGAAGAAAAAAATGGTACAATAAACTTCAGAAATAAAGTCATATTTTTTAAATAAATTTATTGAATATATTATTTTTTGCTGTCTCTTCGATGATCTCTATAAATCTTAAATATATCTGAAGTTTAAAAATTCTCACCATAGTAGTATCAAGTCATATTTACAAGTAAAACATGCATATTTCTAAGTAAGATTTTGTTTGATATTTAGAATACGGGCATTATAAAATTTTTTAAAAAATGCGTTGGCTATATGGGGGGAGGGGATGCGCCAAATTGTTGTTTTGCCGGTTGGTAAAGCAATATACAGCTTGTCCACATTTATCGTGATATATAGATAATTTCTAAACCGTTAGAAATAGACATATAGTTCCAATTGAAAAAATGCTTTAAATGAAGGGAAGAATTATAATATATGTTTTTTTGAGGGAATAAATATATTCCTGAAAAAGTTGCGAATTCTAACTTTTTATACGGTCCCCCGGTCTTATCAGTCATATTTAATAAAATATTTTTGACACTAATATTTTAAACAAAAAAAAGTCCCACTCTTCTGCGATTAAAACTGTCAGAGTTATGGAGCTTTGAATATCGCTGACTTAGACCATTTTACACCATTACAATAGCCATCTTGAAGACGATCCACCAATCAATGCACAGCACTTGCTCGACGAGGCCGCTGATTGATTAAAAATCATGAAATTCGAAGCTCCAGAACTCGCTCAGTTTTAGTCGCAGAAGAGTGGGACTTTTTTTGTTTAAAATGTCAAGAATATTTTACTAAATATGACTGATAGGACCGGGGGACCGTATAAAAAGTTAGAATTCGTATTTTTTTTTCAGAAATATATTTAGCGACTTCGATTGATATAAAACATAGATTTTAATTTTTCTCTTCATTTAAAGCATTTTTCCAATTGGAATTGCATGTCTATCTCTTACGGTTTAGAAATTAGCTACTGATCACGATAAGTGTGGACACTCTGTATATCTTAAGCTATAATTGAATTTTAAATATGCATACCTAAAACAGTCCGATTAAATAAAATGATCTTCGTCATACTAAGAAGCTAATTTCAGATCAAAAATTGTTTCAATTCTTTTTGCGTATCCATGCCGAAATTCCATGTTGGCGCTTATCCTAAATTTTCAAGACTTTTTATAAAAAAATGTCGACGGAGAAAAAAGAAGGTACTTATGAGGAGGAAGTCATTACAACTTCAAAAGATTTTGCATCTCGAACAAAGAAAGGGAGGGTTCTTCCTTAAACACTCGTGAAGTACACCTACGTTTGTAATCGCGTGACAAATGAGCTTCGGCGGGCTGCAGAAAAATGAAACACTTAGAAGCCAAAGAGTTAAATTCTTGAACAAAAGTTAAGTATTACTAATATAGTAGCCCGGATCCGTCTCTCACTGATCCGGTAACGCTCTGACGTCACCAACAATAAAATTCGCGCCATAGCACTGCGAGACGTTAAACAGCATTATTTCATTGTTAGAGCACCTAAATTTCAGTAATTTTAAATTTAAAAGAGTAATTGTCGTCCTAACTTCAAATTTAATAGCTCTAAAATAGTGAAATAAAATTTTCTATCGATTGATATAAAATTTATCTCGCTATGATCAATAGTTCCCGAGAAATTTTAAATTATATTAATCATATATTTCAAATTAATTTCCGTTTTTTAATAGAAAGTAGTAAATCTCGTCAGTGGTATATCATGCGCGTGATATAGTTCGGACGCCACGATGCGTCTGATTATTTATTGCAATCGTGATGGTATAATTTGATAATATTTTTGGCAACGTTTGACAAGCAGAGAAATGCTTTGTTTTGATTAGAATTATCGAAAAAGAGTTCCTTTGAAATTTTAACTTATGTTTGACAAGCTGAGAATTTCATGGTTATTGAATTATTATGAACATATTTTGTATATATTTTTACTATAACTTAATGCTTTACAATCACGAATCAGTTTATAGCTAGCTATATTTTTTACAATGAATACCGACGAAGAACCGATCGCAAAAAGACGGCGGGTGATAAAGGAAAGGAAAGCAAGATGGTTAGCGACGCAAAGCCAGGAATCGATGGCCAGGATTCGTGCAGCAAATGCAGGCGGTTATAGAAAACGCATCAAAGCCGAAACTCCATCACAAGCTGTCCTAAAACATATGTTTATTTTATTTGTTTTCAATCAATGTTAAACATTTTTCTCGCATATATATCTATTTAAACACGTCAAATTTGACTGGAAACCTCTCGAATGAAGAGGCAATTTACTCCCGTCATACCATGACGGGTGATTTTGTAGTTTAGTAAAGAATAATCAAACGCAACACAGTTTATAAAGGAATGGAAAAAAATATTCAAACATATGCGCTCCGACAGAATTTGCTCTGTCGTCCTTTAAATTCACCTTCACTAATAAAGAGATATCGAGACGATTCTATTTCCCATTTAAAACCATGCACAGCACTTATAATACTTTTGACGTAGACTTACGTCTTTCCATAGTGGTCTAATGGCGTGTCGGGAAAGGAAAAAAATTATGACGCTTTTCGTGGTATTTTTAAACGCTTATGGCTCCACAACCAAATAAATAGAGAGATGGTTTTAGTTTCATTTAACAGAGAAAGGTTGACATTGAAGATTGCAGAAAGAATTTTAGAATTTTAAAGTACGGTTTAGTCACAGTCGAGCTTCAAAGTTGGTGAAAAGCACTAAAAATGTTGATGACGTCACAGCGACCGATGCGCGTTGTGAGCGGTATATTAACGGGATTTTAACATATTAATAATTAATTCACTTCAGATGAGTTAATTTATTCGGATTAATTCATTTAACAGAGAAAGGTCATAGGTCAAAGTCACATAGATCTACTTTAGTTGCATAGAACAACTTTAGTCCCAGAAAGTCACAGTTCAGTAAAGTATGCAAGTGTAATCCCAGCGGCCGTTTCGCAGAGACAGCCTCCCGTCGATTATTTAATTATTTTTCCCATCTTTAGCCTCCTTCAAAGGCATCACGTCAGCTGAGAAACCGACAGTGTTGAAAAAGGTATCTTTAAAAAGAGACATTTAACTATTATTAAATCAAAATTCTTACATTCTACGTACGGTGTTCAAGTTTTACGCTTTAAGAGTAATAGAAGAAGAGGATTTAATACCTGTTTAATCTGGCAGGTTTCCAGTTTATGTAGGAATGCTGATCTTACACCAATATAGATTTATTTTTCTGTCTCGAAAACACTTTTATCTAAACAATTGATTCACAACAAGAGAAATAAAAAATGATTATATAATACGTAATAAACAAAAGTGTTTTTCCCTCGAATACTAAATCGAAAGGATTTTTTTTAAAAAAATCGACGGGAGGTTGTCTCTGCGAAACAGCCGCTGGGATTGAGGGCGTAGACTTACTTACCTTACTCAACTGAAACTTTCTGTGACTAAAGTAGCTCTACGTGACTATTAACTCTATAGTCTATAGTGACTATTAGTCTAGTGTGACTATCTATGTAAAATTCTTCGTGATTTTCACCACCTTTGCAACTCGACTGTGACTAAACTGTAATTTCAAATTCTAAAATTATTTTTGCAAACTTCAATGTATACATGAGTAATATGCTTATGTTCATATCTCTGTTAAAAGAATCTAAAACCAACTCTCTATATCATTTGGTTGCGGAGCTATAAGCGTTTAACCTTAGCACAAAATTCGACGTAATTCAACAATTCTTGAGTAATATTTCGCGCGACCGATGAATGAATTGCCTTAGTCTGCGTTCGCGCGCATCGGTCGCTGTGACGTCATCAAAATTCTTCGTGATTTTCTCCAACTTTGCAACTCGACTGTGACTAAACCGTAATAACAATTTCTAAAATTCTTTTTGCAATCTTCAATGTCCACCTTTCTCTGTTAAATGAAACTAAAACCAACTCTCTATGTTGTTTGACTGCGGAGCTATAAGCGTTTAAAAATACCACGAAAAGTGTCAATTTTTTTTTCCTTTCCCGACACGCCATTAGACCACTATAGAGACGTAAGTATACGTCAAAAAAAAAAAAAAAAGCCGAAGAAAAGAGATTAAGTGCAGAAGGAAAAAAGGGGAGAACTTAGAAGAGCCAATTTCTGTCTTTTGCCTATGAATAACGGACTGCTAAGTTGACAACCACAAGAGTAACACAGAAATGCATTGTCCTCTATTTAAACGTCATTTTGTTATGCGCAATCAAGATTTTGCGCACCTATGAACTATCTTAATTGCTCTTCCGACTTGGATTGAGATTTCGCAGAATGGCAATAGGTTTTCACAACCAAATTGAGATTAAAAAATGTTATTAACATACGGTTTTTAACTTTAACTGTATGAGATAATCGGACTCTGGAAAAATCGGTAAATGCTATTCGAGATGGAAAGAGGGCGTGCCTGAATGGACGAGCCTCCATTGGCTTCATTATAAAATTACCTGTACTGGCACAAAACTCAATAAAGTGAGATGTTCAACTATAACAAATAATGCATTCTAAACAGATAAATCTTAAATTGCTCTAGAAGTTTTCAAAAGTCCTGAAAAAATAAATGACAAGAATAATTTTAAGCCGATAATAGTAACAACTGAAACTACAAATGTATCAATCTTGACGTGAGGAATTTAAATGCATTTTATTGTACATCTTCGTTTCGTTGCATTTTATTACAAATAAGGGCTCTGGAGAAGTCATTTTTAATAATTATCTTGTAAATTCAGCAGATCAATAGCTCCCAAAATGTCATCGAATCGCTAAAACGTATACATGTCCAATTCAAGATAAAGGTATCGGTAACATCAAAGATAATTGTACTTCTCTTCCTATTTTTGGTAAACTGACACACCTATCATCATTTACGACTATTTCGAATTTCCCTGAATAGATCCTAAAGATAGTGTATCTAAAAAGATCTGCGAATTTAATACTGGACAATGCAGGAACTTCATTTCGATCTTCAAAATGTTTCATTTATTAACTAATCGAGGCAAGATTCACTAAAACTTCATAATTCTTTATGTATTCACCCTTAATAAGGTAATATGGGGGAGGGAAATAAAAAAGGACATTACATGTAAAATATTCTATGGCACGTTTGGCTGTCCCTATACATAAAGCATATATATATATATATGGTCTTCGAAAAAACTGAAAATACTTACAGAATTAGAAACTTCTCACTTACGAATATTTTTCAGCATCATTAATCCAAGTTTCTTTGTCCAAGCTGAACTTTTTCACAGCCTCTTTCGTAATCTTACGAATAACTATTGAAATTTGTGTTATTGAGCATTGTTTAGTCTTATTCATTTTTATTCAACGGCAAAACAGAAAAATCTGATGAGAAGTTTAGTTATATTAGCGCCCCGTTTTGAAGCAACACAAGGGCTATTTGCGGACAGACCTCGTCATGTTGAACCGAGGTCAGATGGCAACAACGACACCTGAACTGGCACACACTCTCCAAACTTCTACAACACACCAACTCCCGTCCATCCTTGTGGACTCTAAACCCTATGGGCGAGTCGGTGGACGTGGGTTATGGGCACCATACCAGCGGAAGGACGTTTAGCCACGAAGTATGATTTAACATGCAACAGGCCCCATACACGGCGGATCTTCAGTGGAATCGGGTTTCGAACCTGGAACCCTCCTATCCTGAAGCCGAGACCTTGCCACTAGGCCACCGCGGCCTCTGATCACAAAGAAAAAAAAATGTTTAATTTAATCTAAACACAATCTTAATATAAATAAAAGTCATTGTGGGTTTGTATGTTTGTATCTATGTTCCACATCTCCTCCTAAACCACTCACTGATTTCAACCAAACTTTGCACACTTATTAATTAGGACCAGGGGAAGATTACTGTCGACTTTTTAAAGCTCAAAAGTTAATTAAACAGTCAGTTAATTAAAAAGTAACCGAAACCGTTTTTCCGCTGTAAGTTTGGAGCAAATTATCCCTCAAAAATTATTTTTATACCATTTTAAAGTTCAGAATTTTACCTTTCTAATGATATCAATTTTATATCTGTGACATTTGTCCTTCAATTTTTATTAATTTTTCAAAATTTAATAAAAAGTTGACACGCAGACGATTTTAAAATAAATCAAATTTAATGATACTACATAGAGTTGATACTGATGAGTTGCTAGGCAACGGTGTAATTACTTTGCCATTATTTTTTCTGTTTATTTTTTTTAAATATTGTTTGGCAATGTTTTCATTGGTTCTTAAAGAATTCTAAAGCTTATTTAATTAGATTAAAAAATCACCGCAGTTCATATCACCTGTCATTTTTACCTGCGTTTCCTAAGAAATAATAAATCCTTAATAATATATTTTAAAGCGTGTCTGTTTGTTATGCTTTCACAGCAAAACTACACGTGGGATAACTTATTTTGAATGTCAAACATCACGTGATCATAAAGCAAACCGTGATTATGTGATCTTTCTGAGAAAATAAACAATTTATTTATGGAATAATAACTGAAATTGCTCAACTCGACGCTTGATTTTCATTTTTCGAGTTTGCAGTCTATTTAATTTTAGTTATTTATATTTGTATCTTTTCCATATCAGTAGTTATAATTCTTAAAATTTAGCAAAATTAATTAATTAAATTTTGATTAAAATAAAAAACAATAACATATTTTGCATTAAATAGAATTTTGCATTAATTTTCCATATCAGATTTTATTCAAGAAGCTGTCGATAAATTGACGTCGGGACAGAAATCTATTGATAGATATGATATAGCTGCAAGAGTTTTTAGATTAAAATTTAGAAACTAATGTTAATTATAACTAAAGGAAAATATGCGAAGATATAGTATTTTGTTTTATGTATTCTTTTGAATGGTAGAAGTGGATGATATATAGCATGATGGATGGTATATTCCACAAATTATAAGGGCCTGATGATACCATTGAGTACAATGATGTAATTTACAGTAACGGAGAATATATGAGGAATAGAGAATGGTTGTTGAATTAGTAATTTTGGCACTGATTAATGAAAGTTTAGGTCAGGTAAATAAAAAAATATGTCACAAATGGAGAGAGGTATTATAGAATATCTACCTGTAGATATGCTAATGGGCAATAATAATTAACATCAACTTCTTCATATAAACAGATAACAAGCTCTTCAACTCCTTTAGAATTGTCAAGGGTACTCTTCCGACAAACTGAGATTAAAAGTCGGTGTGCCAGTACTATTGATACGTAATCTCGATGCACCGACACTGCTCACGGTTACAAATTGCACACCTAGGTCCAAACGTCGCGAGTGTTTAAAAACGAGAGTGTTTTTAATTTCACGCATTCCGATAATACAGAAGAATTTACCATCCAAGTTCAAAATGTAACAATTCCCTTTAAAATTAGCATTTGCCAAGTTCAGGGCCAGACACTCAAAGGGGCAGGCGTACATTTGGAAAAGCCATATTTTTCCCATGGACAACTATATATGGCGTGTTCACGTGTGTTCAGACCACAAAACCTCTACATTCGTGCAAAAAACGTAAAAGAAAAAACGTAGTATACAAAAGTGTGTTAGCATAGATAAGCAAATTACCTAACTATAACAGCATACACTCTTATTAAGGAAGGGAAAGGTTAATTCTTAAATTTTAATAAGATTTGGTGCTTTTAAAAGTTAACGGTTGACTCTCTTCTTATATAAAACATATTTATAAAAATAAGCAAAAATTTCAGAAATAATGGTAAATTACTTCAAAGTCTAACCGTTGCCTAGCAACGGAGTAGCTCTAAATTTACGTTATTTCAAAATCGTCTGCACGTAATTAACAATTATTAACACTTTAAAAATTAATAAAAATCCAAGGAAAAATGTCACGGATATAAAATTGGTATCATTGAATAGGTAAAATTTTGAACTTTAAGATGGTATAAAAATATTTTGTATCGGATAATTTGCTCCGAAGTTACGGCGGAAAAACGGTTTCGGTTAATTTCTAATTAACTGACTGTTTAATTAACTTTTGGACTTTGAAGAGTTCATAAGTGTTTTCCCCTTGTCTTAAGTAATAAGTGTGCAAAATTTGGTTGAAAACAACAGTCCATTGGTTTAGGAGGAGATGTGGAACATGGCCACATACATAGCCACAATGACTTTTATTTATATTAAGATTTCAAAGAAATCCAAAAGGTATCGCAAAACTTTTAAATTTCAGATATAAATAGCACAACACTATATTCAATTGAGAGAAGTCGATTGACTGATTGGTTTTTGAGATGAGTGCTCACAAAAGCTTCTTTGTCTCAAACTGTCTATCAGGGTTCTCTTGCTTTTTAAAAAGGGCGTTCTGGAAAGAGTTTTTAAAAAGTAGGGGAAAGGGAAAACGTAATGGAAATTGTACATCACTGAAAGCGCCAAAGAAATTCGACGATGATGGTTATTTTCTCTTTGCTTCTTCGAAGAGGTCAAATATCCAGGAGGAGAATCGAAATTGCTACTGAATCCTGAATGCGATACAAGTTCACTACATGTTTCACTTTCAAAATTATTAAATTTATTTGAAAATTAGTATTAGACATGTAGCTGATCATAAATATGTAAAGGAAAAAAATTTAGCAATTTTTTATTTTCAAGAAATTTGTGGTTTCACAGTAAAACCAATGAATGGTAACGGGCTATTTTTCCTCCAAATACGGAAATTAATTTGAAATATATGATTAATATAATTTAAAATTTCTCGGGAACTATTGATCATAGCGAGATAAATTTTATATCCATCGATAGAAAATTTTATTTCTCTATTTTAGAGCTCTTAAATTTGAAATTAGAACGACAATTACTCTTTTAAATTTAAAATGACTGAAATTTAGGTTCTCCAGCAATGAAATAATGCTGTTTAACGTCTCGTAGTGCTATGGCATGAGTTTTATTGTTGGTGACGTCAGAGCGTTACCGAGAGACAGATTTGGGCTATTATAGTAGTAATGCCGGACAAGGGATAATTGGCCTTCATTTCCTCTAAGAAATGTGTCACCGCAACTCGACACGCAACGGCTTTTCAGAAAGAATGCAACCAGGAGCTACAAAAGGATATTTTTAAACCATATAACTGCTCACGAAAACTACTGAAAAAAATAAGATTCTCATCCGAGGGTAAAATTCAGGGAAATCAACAAACCCGAGTGATCGGGAAAACACTAACACAACGCAGATTGATGCATAATAGGTTACTCTAGGAAGCAATTAAAGAAATCAAAACCTATCATCATTGAGGCAGCAAATGAAAAAAACAACCGTTCACATTTGGTGACTTTAAACGAATACTTTGTGAACAGACCTATAAAAAATGCTAATATAAGTCAATCTCAGAAACATAAAAATTTTAAAAAGTTCCTGTAGTAAATAAAACAATTTCAGTTCTGAATATCCCAGGTAGCACAACATGTTGTCCAATATTGTACATTATTGTTCGATATTATATAATATTGTTCGATATTTTATAATATTATATGATTTTGTACAATATTGTTCGATATTGTATAATATTGTACAATATTGTTCGATATTAGATAATACTATATGATATTGTACAATATTGTTCGATATATAATATTATATGATATTCTACAATATTGTTCGATATTATATAATATTATGTGATAATATCCGATATTGTTCGATATTATCTAATATTATATGATATTGTACAATATTATACAATATTGCGAATATTGTTCAATATCGTACAATATGTTTGTGCTAGTAGGGATACTCACATACGTCAAATTACGTACTAATATAAAATTTCTATAATAAAATCACTTAATTAAAAATATCTACAAATCAAATTGAAAAAGAACTGGGGATTCGGTAAACGATTTAGATTTTAGTTCTATGTGGATACACTCGATACATCTAATATAACCGCAAATTCCATTGAGTTATCAGTAAAAGTTCTAAAAATTTCAGAAATTGGGTGCAGGTCACTAATTAAACAATTAGTTTTCAAATAGCATATATAAAGAATTTTATTAAAATAATCAGTGTAAAATAATAATTATAGGCAAACAAAGGAAAAATCTTTGGAATTCCAATAAGTGCCTTCTTAAAGGAAGCAAAAAATAAATAAATATGTGCCACAATGGCCTATTTTTTATTACTTGTATATCTTTAAACGAAAATTCACGAAAAATTAATGATCACTTAATGTATCCGACTAGGTTCGGAGAAAAATTTCTTAGAAAGCATGCACAAAAAAAAAAATCTTACAGACCTTAATAACAAATATAGGCTAACATAGTCGCAATTAGAAGTAAAAATTCATAAATCGTCAGTAGTTTTTGAAAATAATTAATTTTTTTCAAGATTTTAAATAAAAATTTTAATGTTAAGAAAAACAGCATAATTGAAAAAATATGGGACATATTTAATTTTAATTTCGCATGCGAAACAAACTATCTAGAATGTAATAGACCGCAAGATAAAATTTATTTTAAAAAACAAATATTTTATGAACAATCTAAATTGGCGTCATCTATTTTTCGCCAAAATTATCCTATATTTCGAACTGAAAGTGACTATAAAACATGACTAAATAAAGCCATCATAAAATCTGCGGTCTATTACACTCTCAAAGGATTTTTACTCATGAAATACCAAATTTCAAAGAATTTAAATGAATTGTTTTGGAGATATCACGTTTTTCGCGGACCAATTCTAGAGAAATATTTATTTTTCAGAAAACGCATTTAAAAAATATAATAACACATTAATTCAAATAAATATCAAGGAATAAAATATTAAAGGAATAAGAATAAAAACAAAGAGTGTTTCAGAATCTTAAAAGTTGTGGCTTTATTTTTAGATCATAAAAAAGTTTTTGAATTTTTCTTCAAAAATCGCTTTTTTCCAACCCAGTCGCATACATTAAGTGACCAATTAACCGACAAACCGTCTGGTTTTTCTTTTTAACGATTTTATTTTGCCAGCGTAACTGGAGATCGAGTAAAAGTAAACCCTCAGCGGTCATTCGAGAAAAAGAAAAGCCGCCATTAATAAGTCCACTACATTACGCACACGCAGGATGCACATTCTACCCCAATTCCAAAACCGTCGATTTCAAGCGAGTCACGGAAAGGATGACCCCAAAAATACCATCACCGAAAACTAGTCCGAGCGTTGCTCCATTATTTCGGACCCAGGTGCAACATCTATGAGTCGAAACACGCAATTCTAGTTCATCGGAGCTTTCTGCCACAGGCCACAGAGCAAATCGAATTTATACTCTACTTTCTACTATACGTCCGCATAGCAGCGAAAAGTTATACTTTGTTATTTTCGAAACTCTCTTCCTTGCCCGATCAGGCGGCGATTCAAGACGCGTTTCTATCATCAAGAGTCTACGAGGAAGCACTAAATGCACCGATTAAAAAGATGAGTAAAAAGCTGCTCAACATTTGAAGTTTTATTAAAATTCGAAATAATAGGATACAGTTAACCCTTTGCTGTGCAAGGCATTAAATTTTTTGAAATATGATGGAAAAACATCATGAATGGGTTTAGTTTATTGTCTAGACATAGAATCTACAAAAAAAAAATTTAAAAAAATCTTACTTCATCCCGGGGGGAGGGGTCGTCTCCCTTGGTGTCACCACCCTCATACGAGAACCCCCTTAGATACCGCCACCTTGATAAGCTCAAAAAATATTGTTGAATCTTGCAGAAAATCATAAATTAAAACTTCCAAGAATATTGGAGGAAAATTTTCGATTTAATTTGCTAAAATTGTAAACGTCCAGAACTGAAAAAAAATTCTTATCTCCGAGTTAAGGAATTTTTCCAAACTTTATCTCTAATAATTCCTATTCCGAAACGAAATTTATAAGGCTGCTATATACATTCTAAAAGGAGTACTATTAGCCCTGTCCTAAACCTATTATTTTCCATTTATAGTTGAATTTAACGGTTGAGAAGCGAGTGAAATTAGGTGTGCCATCAGCTGGCACACTGCGCCGCAAAGGGTTAATACAATAGAGAACCAATCATTCCTTTGTGAATCTCGAATTCACTGTTGCAACACTTAGAAGATGCGGGACCCAATCGGAAACTGTTTTGGTTAACCCCCCATATATTTAAGTTTTAAGAAATAATACATAATAAACAAACAATATGAAATTGATAAATAAATTAATATTATTTATTGTTAAAAATGTAAAAAAAAATAATCTTAATAATGTTTAAGTCTGAAAGATGTTAAGAAGAGGCAGTATTGATGATTTCTCTCTAAATAAGCTAAAAGAAAACATAATAAAGAATTATGTTGACTGAGAATTGTTTTCTTAACTAAAAGCAAATCTGTTTTAGTGTGTCTCTACACTTCACAAGCTTCAGCCGGCTGTCTTCAAAAACTGCCAATATTTTGGGACAGTCAAAAACTGTCGAGGTTTACTAAACTTGCCTGTTTCACAGAAAAGAAACGAAAATACCCAGTCCTCTCTACAAAACAATGACATTCGCCCTTGATTTAGGACCGGGGTTTGATTGTCACTGCTGTGCCTTGTTTTCTCCATGTAAAAGCGGCATGCCTTATAACTAACTAAATACTTCTTACCTTTCTATTATAATTATAATTTTATTTTTTTATTACAGTAGGGAAAATCGGACACGACTGTTGGTTTCTGAAACAGTGTCAGCCGGATGCAAGAGAAAATTTTGACAACATTGGTTTGCAAGCGAATTTAAAAACATATATTCGAAAATTCCTAAGGACAATGTTATGAAATCAAAACGATACGATTTTAATTTGAACAAGTTTGAGTACATTCTTTTTAGCACTCTGACGCGGGGCCCCTTAAATGCGGGGCCCTATTTTGAGTAATTGGTCCAATCGGCTCAAGGCCGGCCCTGCACTGTTGCACATCGTACCCAAGTATGTGTAGTGTGCTATGCAAAACTGAACCAACTTTAACCCCCGGCACAACAGCCAACTACAAATATTTTTTTTAAAAAATGCGGCAACATATTTTGTTCTGTAAAGTTTCGAGAAAACAACTTTATCTCAAAATAAACATTTCAGTTCTGATCCTCAATTGTATAAATGCTTCCAATAAGAAATTAACAACATCCACGTTTGCAAAAATTATACTTTTCTCTTTAATAACGACTTTTTTTGGTAATACACAGTTAATAATACTAGGAGATCAAGTAATCAGATCATATAAGTGGAAAATCAATATAGACTAAATAAATTAACTCTTCGAATTATTACTAATATAATAGCCCAGATCTGTCTCTCACTGATCCGGTAACGCTCTGACGTCACCAACAATAAAATTCGCGCCATAGCACTGCGAGACGTTAAACAGCATTATTTCATTGTTAAGAGTACCTAAATTTCAGTAATTTTAAACTTAAAAAAAGTCATTGTCGTTCTAATTTCACATTTATAGCTCTAAAATAGTGAAATAAAATTTGTTATCGATTGATATAAAATTTATCTCGCTATGATCAATAGTTCCCGAGAAATTTTAAATTATATTAATCATCTATTTCAAATTAATTTCCATTTTTTAATAGAAAGTAGTAAATCACGTCAGTGGTATATCATGCGCGTAGTATAGTTTGGACGTCACGATGCATCTGATTATTTATTGCAATCGTGATGATATAATTTAATAATATTTTTTGGCAACGTTAAAATTTACACAAAGACATTTCAAGTACAAGGAAAATTGTTAAACAACGAAAAATACTTCACACGGAATGTTGTTTACCAAGAGGTTTTTTGAATAAAGAAATATGCAAATAAAAAAATATTTCCTGTCATGGAATATATGTTTATTTTATTTGTTTTCAATCAATGTGAAACATTTCTCTCGCATATATAGCTATTTAAACACGTCAAAATTGACGGGAACTCTCTCGAATGAAGAGGCAATTTGCACCCGTCATACCATGACGGGCGATTTTCTAATCTTTAATATCACGCTTAAGAACGAAGTTCAACACGTTCTAAAACAAAAGATTGAAAAAAAAAATCAACTGTCACTTATTTCCGTCAGAAGCAACTTGAATATTATTTAAAAGCCGCGGTCTGTCGGAATTAAACATCATCATCACAGTATTTAAACGTTGGAAAAAAAAAATCAACGTCCAAGCACGATAAAAACCGAGTTTTTAAGAGAATTTTTACTTACTATATCCTAGACTTGCTGGTAGAAGTTCACTACGGGCACACAAAACAACATTAATTGAATAGGAATTAGCTGAGACTAAGAATGTTCCTTGAATACGGGAATTTAGATTTCACTATAACGGGTTACGATACAGACATACCAAAACCCAAGGAGAACACAATTCTCGAATTCTTGAATGAGAGCAAAAATTCTCGTTCAAGTTCCCGCTTCTAAAAGTACAAAATGATTGGCAAAATAACTGTAAGGACAGGAAATTAAAGGGCATTCGTTTATCACTTATATAACAAATGCGACTCCCTGCCAAGTTAAGAATGCAGGCAAAGCATTTTGAACAGAGAATCTCTCCGCCCGGAAGTCTGAGATAGAAGAATTTAAAGAATAAAATTTCAGAGTAGAGATGCAAAATATGAGAACATAATCCTTACCAGCCTGCATCGAAAAGTAAATAAAGGAAATGAAAATAGCACAGCAGATCCAATTTAAATGTTTAATTAAAATTGTAGCGTAATACTAACCATTTTACAGCGTTCCATAAATTGTATGAAGTGTTAATTCCAACACTATGCGCAATAACCATTAGTTATAGTTTCGGTCCAGACAGATTCGGTAACGAGAATTTATAGCGTAATATATACACTTATATACTACATGAGCTTTGGAGGGAAACCTACATTTCAACAAAGCTTTAAATATGCTCCACCAACCAACGATTCACTAGACTTGTTTGCTACCTTCAGCGACATCACGCAATTTTTAGTCGAATCATAATTAAACTCTTCCCTTTAGACTTTGCCTGGAATTCCCTTTCTTAAGATTACACTGTTTGGAGTAACTAGTGTTTTTTTGGGTTACAGCGATAATCCTGTTTCACCAATTGCATCTCTCTTCACTTTTTGAACATCATTTCAGTAAGTTAATGAATGAAATTACTATCCTAAACAGGGGTCGATCCAGGTTTTTTTTAGGGGCCCATATTTGTGGGAAAAAATATTTGTGTAAAAAAAAATATTTTTGGGAAAAATAAAAATATTTTTGTGAAAAAAAATTTTCATCATGTAAAAGCTTCAATTTTAGCAGTCATGTTTCTATATTTTACGTGAATTTGAGTTTTGTGAAGGGGCCGCAAAACGGACCCAATTTTCGCCTGGATTGACCCATGTAAATGATCTTAAAAATTAAAACACTTCTTCGAGAGCAATTATTCATCGCTAACTCGCTTTCTGATTCCCGCAGATGCAAACGCTTTCCAATGTTAATTGATGAAATGCTTCTTAAAAAAATCCGACAAAAATTAAGATGCTTGTCCTAAGAGGTAGCAGTTGTAAATAGCTAGAAATAGACGATTTACAAATTTTCTTGTTAAGAAAAAATAAATAAGTAATCAGAGTTTTTATGGCGACTTATGCCAATTTAAAAAAGCAAACAACTAAGGAAAATTTTAATTAGCTCTTAGTAGTTAAATTCAATTGCATATTAATTACGCACAATACATACAAAATACAACACAATAAAATTTCCCATAAATTCTCAAGAATTCTCTCTTTCGTTTAACGTTTATTATAAACTAGAAAATCACCCGTCATGGTTTGACTGGTGCAAATCGCCTCTTCATTCGAGAGATTTCCCGTCAAATTCGACGTGCTTAAATAGTTATGTATGCGAGAGAAATGTTTATTATTGATTGAAAATAAATAAAATAAACATATGTATTAGGTCAGGAAATATTTTTTTATTTACATATTATTTACATATTTCTTTATTTAAAAAACCTCTTGGTAAACAACATTCAGTGTGAAGTATTTTTCGTTGTTTAACAATTTTCATTGTACTTCAGATGTCTTTGTGTAAATTTTAACGTTGCCAACAAATATCACATTATATCATCACGATTGCACTAAATAATTAACTGCATCGTGGCGACCAAACTATATCACACGCATGATATACCACTGACGTAATTTACTACTTTCTATTAAAAAACGGAAATTAATTTAAAATATATGATTAATATAATTTAAAATTTATCGGATACTATTGATCATAGCGAGATAAATTTTATATCAATCGATAGAAAATTTTATCTCACTATTTTAGAGCTAATAAATTTGAAATTAAAACGACAATTACACTTTTAAATTTAGAATTACCAAAATTTAGGTTCTCTAACAATGAAATAATGCTATTTAACGTCTCGCAGTGCTATGGCGCGAGCTTTATTGTTGGTGACGTCAGACCGTTACCGAGAGACAGATCTGGGCAATTATATTAGTAATTTTAAGCACAATTATTTCAGGAAGTTATAAGTTGAAAATGTGAATTTACGTCCTTAGTTTTCAGCTACAACATGCGAATAAAAAAAAAAAGTAGATGAATGTAAACTCGAGTAAGATAAACAAAATGGTAAAACCTTTATCACAAAACAAACCTAAACATACGATAACAGGCTTAATGATGCAGCAAACTTCTGGGTAATAGGTTATAGCCGTGGGAAATTAATACGAAACAAAATAAACATGTTTAATCATACGGAACGTAAACACTGCAAAATCCTCATTCATTTTCTAAGTTTTAAGACACGAAAGAACTATCCACAGCACGAAAAAGGTCAAAACATTACGGGTTCTAATATTAATTATAGAGTAGTTTTAAAAAATATTTTTAAAATAGCTTAATTCCGTAATTATTCCACAGTTTTATCTATTAATAAAAACGTCCATCAGTGACATACTTCCAGTATATACGCGACATGCGAATGCATACATGCATCTTGACTTTTAATGGAAACTTGAATGATCTGGTATTACTCGAAATACATTACACAATTACATTTTTGATTAATTACGGAAATTTTATAGTTATAAATGTACGTACAATATCTAAGTGAACATACACTTTCTTTTTTTTAAGACACTATCGGCCATTTCAAATCTGCAATCAACTATGATTTTTTACGAAAGCAACACTTAGAGATGCAACATGATTTTTTGCGGACGCAGACATGCTTCTTTTTAATATCTAACTAGCCGCCTTCGGCGACTAGGTGGTTCGCCCGCTTAATTAGTTTTTATTTTTGTATTTTATATCAATTATAGCATTACCCGTCGCAGTTTCAGCCGCGATAACTCGGGAAAGATGAACAAAAAAAACTGAATATTTTATTGCATTTGACAGATAGTAAAATATTTAAAGACGTAAATTTTAAAATGCCAGCGATACAATTCTGTGTGATGCATCGCAGCTAACGAAACTTAAAAACTGAGTTTCAAATAACTTTCACTCAATTCATCCATCAGTCATCGGTAAAATGATTAACGCTGAATAGGGCGCAAAAGCCGAACATGCTGGATGCCCGTGTGAACCAGTGGGTACAAAGAGCGAGGCGGGAAAAAATTCATAGACATCTAAAAGACCCGGGAGTATAGGAGGTAGAGAATAAAATTTTAAAATTAGTTAGTTTTCTCGAACACTATTGCCTTTTTCTAATTCCTAGTTTCAGGCTGTAATTTCTAGTTTCTAATATCAAATTCGATGAGTTATCACTTGAGGAAATTCAAGTTTGGCGGCAGTACTGTACTCTTTAGCCTAACCAAACTTTTAATTAAAAAAATTACCTATAATATGCAGGATGAAAATCATTTCAGTCACTCATTATCACACAAGACAATTTATCAAAGCCATTTTAGGAGGCTTTTATCTATCCCAGGTGCACCTGTCAAGGACAAGAAATATCCTGGATATTTCCAAGATTGTAAATCCTGAAAGAAAACGCGTTTCATTCTTGCAACAGTATATTAAAGCTAACATTTTACATTTCAAAACAGAGCAATCAATTTGAAGTCAGGTAAGAAAAGAGAAGAGCCAAACTGACATTGGTTTCAAAACAGCTGAAGAAGCCAGTCTATAAACAAGACAGTTAACCTTCTCATCCGTCACAATCATAAAACACCATTTTAAACTTCAATAATATAAACCCGGTGAACTGTTTTCAAGGGTGATTGGAATTCCATTTCAAAAATCCTGAAAATTAGCGTGGTGTAAAAATCCGACATAATTTAGAATGTTAATGGCCTACACATAGATAAATGCACATTTTAAAACAGCTGGATTTTCAGTAATTTACTCTTTTTATATATTTGATACTAGCAGTACGCGCACGGCGTTGCCCGTGGTATCAGGACTTCAACAAAATGAAAAAAAAACGCTCACAATGACACAAAAAAAGTTTTGAAAATAAAATCAAAACAAAATGCACATATTATTGATTTTTCCGCTTATTTTTCTTCGCCATAATGACATTTTAACTGCAGAAAAACAGTACAGATTACGTTAATCCCAGACAATATTAAAAAATTGCAATGTGAAAATGATTATTATACAGCAAGCAAAATATGCGAGACAAACACGTTAAAACAGTGCATAATATCCTGCGCTCTGCACCGTCAGCCAATGAAATTGCAACAATGCATGTTGGGAAGACTCCGGAGAAACTTCCGCGGGAGAATGCTCGCTAGAGAAAAATCTCTTTGAACTGGCCAGGAAAAAATTTATTTGAAAAAACGGAAAAAGATATGTTAACCATTCTTGTTTCAAATCCGACAGAAACGTTCCAGTCATAAGCTGAAAAAAATTGAAAATGACAGCGTTATTAGAACGTCGGATGAGAGAATTTTAAGAAATCAGAACTGAAAATTAGCATAAAAGTGACTATTTTTTAAAAAATTTCTCAAAATTTAGTCAACTACGTTAGACGTACGAAACAAACTTCATTAGAACGGAAATTGTTTGTTCTTTCCGATGGTGCAACTGTTTTTTTCGTACAATTATTCTAAGCCATGTTATTGAGAAATGAGTGCGAAAAATCACCCAAAACAACACAAAATATTAAATAAAATATTTTCTAAATTAAATTTTAAAATTCCGACTTCGAGGTGCATTGAGTCACCATTACCACTACCTGTGTGCCAAATTTCATGGCTGTGAGTTCGATAGATTCGTCTGGACATCGCAAGCACACACAAACATTGCTTTTTATAAGTATAGATAATATCTTAATTATATATTCGTTCTAAAAAATTGAGATAGATGAGAAATTAAAAAATCTGTAATTCCAGATCAATACGGAAAACAATCACTCTTGTATTTCGGAACAAAAAAAAAAGGTATATTCAGCATAGTTTTCCCAGTCATTCAGTGGCGTAGCGAGGTGGAGCAAGACGAGTGAGTATCGGTGTCTCGTACGCCAATCTTGGGAGGGGTAGCAAAAAAAATGTTTCTTTTTTAAAAAGCTAAATATGAAGAGGGGGCGAAAATAAGCACTAAGCCTCGGACGCCATTTACCTTCACAACGTCACAGCAGGCATTCCAAAAACGTGAAGGACGTTTTTATCCTCTACAAAATTTTAACTCCTCATTAATAATAATCAAGAAAACATTTCACTTCTAACCTGCGAAACGTTCTTACAATATGGGCATCTTTATTTTTAAAAAATGTACGGGAAAAGTTTCACATGTTTTGACTGATTTCGAAGTGGCGCCCTACATGCAAGTAAATCGATCTGCTTGAAGACTTCGCTTAGCAGCTTCTATATTCATTCAAAATGAATTTGCACGCTTTAAAAGGTTCAGATCAATATAAAAATAAAAGAGGCAGGATTGCATACCAAAGCAAACCGTGACAAGATGGTTCAAAATATGTGAATGTCAAGTTTTTAAATTACATTATTCTCGAAGAATTTGAAATAAGGAGTTTTGAAGCATAACATGTAAGTTGCGGCAGATAGTTTGTTAACTTCAACCTCGAGTTTTTTACAACTGCATAAAACGTGTCAGCAGAGTAAAAATATGAAGATTTTATACAAAATAAAAATATAAAGACTTCACAAAAAATACAGTAATCTGCCATCATTGAAAATGTGACATCGTTCATTGGTTTTAAGGGTTCCACTTACACAATTAATTAACTCTATTTCAATAATTTACCTAATCCATAAAACATACACTGACAAGGGGCAATAAAATTATTTCCGTTAAATGAGATAAAATACATTCTAAAGCTAGAATCATTAAAAACACCGACCTTTAAGGTATGTGCCTACTTTCGGAATACTTTTTTTGTGAAAAAGGAAATTTTTATGAAACATTTGTGTTTTCAGTTAAAGTGGTATTTAAAACTCTGAATTCAAATGCCATTTTCTTACTTTTTTTATTTCCGGAATTTTGGCCATATTTGGACAAAATTTAGCAAAAATTGACGTTTACGCCAAACTTCCTATAACAAAGTCTGTTGAAGGTATTTCACTTTTTATTTCAATAATATATTTGTTACACATTTACCTGTGTTGCGAAGCAGAACATTTGCCTTGCCTCTTAAAGTTATTGAGATACACCAACGTTTGTATACAAAACAGTATTTTTTTTAAATGTCACTTTTTCAAATAAAAATAGCTATAAAATAAATCATTATATACTTACAAGCTATATTTGAGGTTCAGAACATACCTAGAGATGTACAGAACACTGTGGTAAAATGTTTTTTGTATACCTTAAAAACTTTTTTTTAAAAAAATGAGGTTTTTCGTAATCCAAAAAAATGAAAATAGCAGTTTTCCAGAAAACGCAAATATTATGTATACATATTTTAACGCCTTAAAATTCACCGTATTCGTAAATCAAGCCTTACTTCATTTTTAATTAATTTTGATTTTCTTTTATATTTTAATATTTTTCTTATAAGCCCGCAAACCCTTTCGGGGTGAAAAATATTTTCGCGGTCCCATTTTCGACCGAAAAATCTCGCCGTCATCTGAAACTTAATCAATAAAAAGAAAAAATCGTCGCTTAACAAGCAACATCACCCATCTCAATTTTTTGAAATTTCAAAGAGGAAGAGAAAACTGAATTTTTCGCAACCAATAACAAATATTTCTGAATTGTTTCCAGCATCTGATATGAACATGAGATATCTTCCTACCAGATGCGAAAAAAATTCAGAAATATTCGTTATTGGTTGCGAAAAATTCAGTTTTCTCTTCCTATATGAAATTCCAAAAAATTGAGATAGGTGGTGTTACTTGTTAAGCGAAGAAATGAAATATTCATTATTGATAAATCACAGAAATTCAATTTAAAATAGTTTAATCGGCAAACTTTACTTAATTGTTTTAAGTCAAACCGATTTTGTATATTAAATTTGCTTACGTATATCCAAACCTGCCAAAAGAGTGGGGCAGGATGGCCAAAAACCTAGGGGCCAGGGACTAGAAGAGGGCCCGCTAGTAAGGGATAAGGAAAAATGTATTCTTGTTATTTTCGAAGAGTGTTTTATTTTTATCTATGGGAAATGCCCAGTGGCAGAATACTTTTCAACAGTCTGCAACGGAGATTGAGTCTCTTAAAAATAGTCTGCAGAATAGTGCGCGACTATAAATATTTTGCTTTTTTTAAAATACTTATAGTATCAACTTGCAACTATTAAAATACAACAAATATAAATTAAAAACTATATAACATCTTTATTATTGATATAATATAATTGTATAAATTAATAAACAAAAGCATATGAAGATTAATCTTTTCTTTTGAAGATAATTAACAATAATGAGGTATCAAGTTGTTTCAGAAGTTATATTAAGCATACTACACAAATATCTATGCAGAAAATTATATTTGGGTACTTTTCCGTTTTCACAGCACTTAGTGTCTTTCTATTTTGGTGATTTTTTCAAAACAATACATCACTAGCTCATATAAATGAAATATTCTTCAATATGTTAGATGTTATTTAAAAATTTATGCCTCCTGTTTATTGTAAAAAAATATACGTTTGTCAAAAATGGCTTTCTTGTATGTTTTTAATTTAAAATTGCAATAAATAATTGCTTTTTTTTACGAAACAAAAATCTTGAAAGTTATTAGCACATTTATCCTGATATGCATTTGAATGGTTTGTATGCAAACTGATAAATTCTTCTGCAACTATGAATATATAAGGCACGGTGTTGCCCGTAGAATCAGCACTTTAACAAAATGAATGAAAAAAAAAAAAAAAAAAAAAACACGCCCACAATGACATGAAAAAGTTTTGAAAACAAAATCAAAACAAAAGATACACATTATTTGCTTTTCCTGCTTATTTTTTCGCCCTACAGTACAGAGTACGTTAATCCAAAACAATATTACAAAATTGGAACCTGAAAATGATTATTATACAGCAAGATTATTAAAATTGAATCCGAAAATAATAATCGAAGTAATTCATTCAGGTGAAGGTCATGACGTATCCTGCGCGTCCGCCAATCAAAATTGTCAGCAACGTTCCGAAGAAGTGCCGCGTGAGGAACTCGATCGAGAATAATAACTCTCAACTGTCCAGAAAAAAATTAATTTAAAAAAATTGAAAAGATATTTTAACCGTTCTTGTTTTAAATCCGACAGAACCGGTCTAGTTATAAGCTGGAAAAAATTGAAAATAATAGTGTTATTAGAAAGTCGGATGCAACAAATTTAAAAACAAAAAGAACATTCCGATGCCAAAACCGACTATTTTTTAAAAATTTCTCAAAATTCAGTAAATTACGTTAGAAATTCAAAACTAACTTCATTAGAACGGAAATCGCGTCCTCTTTCCGATGGTGTATCCATTTTTGTCGTACAATTATTCAAAACCATTCTATTGAGAAATTAGTGCGAAAAATCAACCAAAACAACACAAAACATTAAATAAAAAAATTCCTAGATTAAATTTTAAAATTTCGGCTTCGAGGTGCATTCAGTCACCATTACGACTACCTGTGTGCCAAATTTCAAGGTTGTAAGTGCGATAGATTCGTCTGGACAACGCACGCACACACACACAAACATTGCCTTTTATAAGTATAGATTTCATAGTATCGTTGTTTATTTTTTAAAACAAGGAAGAACAGAGCTGTCATCCTCTAAAATTTTCGATACAACTTTTGATTTTATGGAATTTTGCATTTGCACATATGTAGATACATTTTGAAAGTGTGAATAATAATGAATTCCATATTTCTTAACTAATGCTTAGAACGTTTAAAACTGGGGCAATCTTGGCTTGAACTCTGTTCCTCGTCTTTATCAATTTCAGAATTTGTTCTTTTTTCACTCCCGTTTTTAAAAAAAATTATTGAATTGCAGTCGTAGAGATCGATCGAAACTTCGGAGATTTATTTTCATGTAGGCGTAAATAATGCAGCTTTAAGTTTTTTTGTAATAATGTAGCATCGCAATCAAAACAACAAATTTTATCTATATACGCAGCCATCTCAAAGTAAAAAGAACGTGTTATTTCTAGAAACCAGAAGCTCCGCGCTAGAAACATATCGGAATGAAACGTGTAGAAAACATCGGCCGTGACCAATACCGATATGAGGCACTTAGCGTACTTCAAGGTCAAATCGCAGGCACTATGTCAGCTAGGTAAGCCCATTCAGCATGGGGAAGAAAAACGATGACTGCGGGTGGGCGAGAGGATTGCGTATTTTAGCAATGTTAGTTATATAATAATTGTTAAGTTATTTTGAAAGTGTGATTAATAACTTTGATATTTTTCATTACGAGATTTATTTTATGAGCACATGATAAACTTTATTACAAAATAGTCTGCAGACACTGTCCAAAATCTGCGACGTACGACGCAGCGTCGCGGTGATTCTGCCACTGGGGTGTGGGTGAATCTGAAAGAGAAATAACTAGGTTAATGAAGCATTCT
>BGPR01002297.1:2301-37273 GCA_013235015.1 Araneus ventricosus
CCCATATAAGAACAAGGAGCATAATGCTTCTCCCTTTCTTATACGAGGCAAGTTTAAGCCACGCGAAAGTTGAATTGTAACGCGAGTTTCTCCGTATCACAAACGACTCCATCATCAACTGGACCGTAATAACATATCGCATTGCATCGATTCTTTATCGAATTTGATATGGAATATTTCCTTCTATTTTTTGAAAAGCACTTCGTACTTTAAGGGAAACAATTTCATTCATAGCCACTAGAAAGAAAGGAAATGAAATAAAATATCAAAGTGTAATCGAATTTTATGTGAGAGTTATGTCTAGAAATATTATTTCTCATTAATTTTCCTGAATTAGTTCTGCTTTCATGAAAGTAGGGGTAGATTTCTGGATTAATACAGTGATGGATTAGCATAAGATGAAGTTAGTGCCGTAAAAACTATTTTTTAATTCGAACTAGATTTTTGTTTATTTAATTTTAAGGAGTAAATTCGGTCTTTTCTTGCCTTTTTTCACCTTTTTTCGCCAATTTTCTTTTTTTTTTCATTATTATTCATAAACACGCGAGAAGAAAAGTTAAGCTTCCGGAGATTTAATTTATTATTCTTGCAGTTTCTCTCTCTTTTTTTGTATTTTGATGTTTTATTTTTTTTTGAATTTTTCTTTAGATATTATTATTTTTGAGTCGTATTAAGGGAAGAAGTTGGTTGGAATAAAAAGTTTAATTTTTCCTTCTGCAAACGATTCGCATAGCGAGTGCAGAAATATTATGCTTCCGTGTTTAATTTATAAACATCGAAAAACAATCGTTTTCTGGTATTTTTTCTCACTTTTTTGTCTTTACATGTCTTATTTTGAAACATTTATGTTTAGTAACATTTTTTTTTCGTTCTAAATAATTTTTTTAGCTTATATTTTTAATCAGTACCGCCTGGAAAATTTTGTTTATTATAATTTTACATTGTAAATATGTATTAGTTTTTTTTTTACTGTTTATTGTTTAAAAGTTTAAAATGTGTGTTCTGTATTCAAAATTCTCTCATTTTCATTCAAATCATACTGTTATAAGGTAATAAGGCTAAATTTGAAAAAATAAAAGGAGTTTGCGTTTGTTGGGGAAAGTTCGTATCAATATTTGTAGGAAAAAACGGAGGTGCGCATATGAAAAAATATGGATCCTGAGCAATGCCGGTTATCAGCTAGTTATATAAACGGTATTAATTTGAAAGCATGAAAATATAAATAATTTAAACACATACGTTCTTTGCATGAAAAACCTATCATATACAGTTATTCAACAAATTGAAACGAGATAATTCAGTACTTAACGTGAATAGTTTCACAGTAACTTCATATAACTGACGAAACCAAAGCTATAGCGTTTCCCCTGAAAATGTTGGTAAGTCAAACGGTCTGGGCGTGCATACAGAACCAAAATATACGAACGTACATTAATATATATTTAAATAGTGCTCTTTTGTATATATACTAGAAAATCACCCGTCGTGGTATGACGTGCAAATTGCCACTTCATTCGAGAGATTTCCTGTCAAATTTGACGTGTTAAAATAGATATATATGCGAGAGAAATGTTTAACATTTATCGAAAACAAATAAAATAAACATATGTTTTATGACAGGAAATATTTTTTTACATATTATTTACAGATTTCTTAATTCAAAAAACTTCGTGGTAAAAAACATTCCGTGTGAAGTATTTTTCGTTGTTTAATAATTTTATTATATTTCAATAACCATGAAATTCTGAGCTGGTCAAAAGTAAATCAAAAGTTAGAATTTGAGAGGAATTCTTTTACGAAATTCTAATCAAAACAAAGCATTTCTCTGCTGGCCAAACTTTGCCAAAAAATATTATCAAAATAAACCATCACGATTGCAATAAATAATCAGATGCATTTTGCGTCCAAACTCTATCACGCTCATGATATACCACTGACGTGATTTACTACTTTCTATTAAAAACGCAAATTAATTTGAAATATACGATTAATATAATTTAAAATTTCTCTTCAACTATTGATCATAGAGAGATAAATTTTATATCAATCGATAGAAAATTATATTTCTCTATTTTAGAGGCATTAAATTTCAAATTAGAAAGTCAATTACTCTTTTAAATTTAAAATGACTGAAATTTAAGTTCTCTGACAATGAAATAACGCTGTTTAACGTCTCGCAGTGCTATGGCTCGAGTTTTATTGTTGGTGACGTCAGAGCATTACCGAGAGACTGATCTGGGCTATTATATTTGCAATAGATTAGAATTTATCACAAGTTTCAAGAGTATGTTCACTGAAATTTGAAAGTTTGCCCTTTCTATACAAGAGCACTTTGCTAGACTATGTTTAAAATATTATTGTAAAGGTCCTTTAAATCATTCTTTACCATCGTTTATCATTATTTCATCATTTATCATAACCATACCGTAACTGTCATAGATTGATGCTAAGGAAAAATAATTCATTAAAAAATTACATACTGTAATTTTTTCTAATTATTTATATTGTAGACTGTCTCTAATGTTGTAGACATTCCGCATGCAGAACCATATTCATAAATTGACGATAATTCACCCGGGAATAATAAATGCTTTTTGCGTACGACAGTATTAGGTCATTTCGGGACCCAGCCATTTCTCAGTATTGGGCGATTTGTTGCTCTTATTTGCCACCAGTTCACCCAAATCAATAGAGCTGCTTATATTTAGCACGATGGTAAGTGGGAAGAAGTGTTATTCCCAAAGTAACTATTTCTATGACTTCGTTGTTTCGGTCAGTCTATTCACTGTTCTCGTTTTTCGATATCTGTGCGTATGCATCCTCTGAATAGATTATTTATGTCAATAAGATGCGATTGATAAATTTATTTTTCCACTGCATTTAATTTCCATATTATATGTAAACCTGGTTTCTTATTTCATGAAAACAATATTAAAATATATAAGGTAGATGGCATGCAGACGCTGTAGCCGAGAGTATAATTTCGATAAATGACTATTTTAATTCTTATCTAAGAATGAATCGAAAGATTCTGGACATTATTTAATTAAAACACTCTTTCTTAACTATAATATGCAAAAATTTAGATTTATTTAAGCAAATACAATCTATCGAAGTTCTTTTTACTTAACTGACATTTGGCTGTGAATCTGTCGCAAATAATATCTGAAATTTTTGTTCGTTACATTCTCCTTGGAAGATAATTTGCATTGGTTCAAATTTGGTTTAACATTCGAAATGATAAATATAATGTATCTAAGATTTAGATAAGGTATCTTCGTATTCTCGGAATAATGCTGTCATCAGACACTTCAATGCAATAATATATTTACTCGGATACAACATGCGACTGAGTTAACCGCTTAACTTAACAGCCCGAGAATACTCGTGCATCGATTTATCGAAATTTTAGTCTTATAAACTAAAATTTAATCATTAATTAGCTTTATAATTTGACACAAAAAATATGTAGGATCCATAAACATCTTAAGTATCCTATGCCTTCTTAGATGAATGAAAACGATAGCCCCTTTCCAAAACAGGAGAGGTCATCTTTTTAGACAGCAAAGAAAACTATTCAGTTAAGTGGTTACATAGAAGCACTAACATAACCAAACTTAACGCCACTGTATATGCCCGAGCTGGGAACCCAATGGGTTGCCTGTCAGTTGAATGGGTATACATGGAAGGAAGTGCGTACCTATGTGCGTGCATTAAGAAAACTAAAAGAAGTATGAAAATAATTAAGAAGTTAAATGAAGTAAAGTTTATGCTTCTGATAAAACAGTTAATGCAATTAATATCGGCGGCAATTCTGGAGGAAAATAAATCTTGGGATAGCGATGTCTGACTTTTGGCACTATTCCCAGGTAGCACAACACGTTGCCCGATATTGTACAATATTGTTCGATATTATATAATAACAATATTATACAATGTTGCGAATGTTGCTCAATATTGTACAATATCTTTGTGCTATTAGGGTTATTGACATTTTCTTCAAACACTGAATACCTATTGAAAGATATACATAATGCGAGAAATGGGGCCTACATTTCTTTAAACTTTAAATAACTACAAACGTTTGTGTCGTCTGACGGGCTGATAAAGCAATTATAGTTCCATACGAAATTACATATATTTTATCCAAATCATGATCCTTTGAAAAATCAATTTTGGACAATTTTTTGGACAAAAACAAAAATAAATTATAAAAATATCCCCCGCGGTTTGAGTTATTTCGGGTGAGCTATGCCGCAATTCATGCTGGATATAATCCCATACATACTATTTTTCAAAGTTTCCTTCAGGAGCTTTGCACTATATTTCTTAACATTGAAATGTTGAAAATTTACATTGTCATGTCGTATAGCATGTTCCATACATGTGTGTCCTCATGCTTAGCTTAAATCCATTATATATTATTTGCGATGCTAAATAGAAAGTTTCACTCGGTCGATGGAGTACGCCTTTCTTCTCCTACAGGATAGAATCAACCTTTCGCTCATTTCGTTTTTTTTTCTTCTCCTACAGGATAGAATCAACCTTTCGCTCATTTCGTTTTTTCTTCTCCTACAGGATAATATCAACCTTTCGCTCATTTCGTTTTCTTCTTCTCCTACAGGATAGAGTGAACCTTTCGCTCAATGTGTTTTTTTTAATATTATTGAAACTCGAAGTGGCTTGGGGTCGAATACATCCTCAGAAGTTCCTGTTACTCAATAACGGAGCAATCTAGTCAATTGAAATTTGATAGGTTTTTTTTTTAACCAAAATTGTGGAAATGCATTAAATTTCGGAAATAATTCAAGAAAGGATTGACTGTCTATCCGTGCCAATATTAACCCCTTAACTTCTAGTTTTCCTAAGACATTTATATTTCACTTCCATGGTTAAACCGAATACATCCACTGTTTCTTTTTGCTTTGACTCTGAAGTCAATAGGTTAAACTCCTAAATAGCTTTCAACAAGCATTTTCTTTGATTCATTCTTGAGGTAATGCGAGGAATTAGAAAGTGATTTTTATTCTTTAATATTTTACTATATTTGTAAAATCATTATTATTTATGTAAAGCAAAACATTCAAACATGTTTTTTTTACCGACTTTTTAAAAAAATTCTAAAAAAAGAAAGAAAAAAATCTCCGAGTTTAATTTTACTTCACAGTTAACATAATGTTTGTGTTTTGAACATAATTTAATAGCATTTTTTAAATCTATTCATTAAATTAATTTGAGCGTTAATGAGTTAACGTGATATTCAAAATCGCAAAAAGGCAGAGGAATGAAATTTGACATGATACATCTACTCTAAAACTGCAGATCTGTATAAAGTTTTGGACTCAATCTGTCCAAGAGACGTGGTTTTTTTCCGAAATGCATTCCCCATTTTCTTCATTGTACTATCAGAATTAATTGTTAATATTTATGAGAAGTAAGTATATCGAAGTGAAGAACATCCCGCTGTTTGAAATAGTTACATAATAGTTGTAACCTTTATATCAGCCTACATTGAGTTCTTCAATCGTCAGTATTTTAGTTCAGAAAAATAGTTCGTCGAACTCTTAAAACATTTAATTTTCTTTTATCTGTTCGGTTCGATCAATTAATTAAATAAACAGCAAATTTTTGAATACGAATCTCCTTCGGAATGAGCCTTATTCCGATTTCGTATAAGAAAAAGGACCAGAAATTACCAAATTACGAATTATTTAAAGAAATATTTAGACATTTGTATCTTTTAAACTTGAAGAAATAAATTTTTCTAATCAGGTTATAATTCTTAGCAGCAGCTAATCCTTTTCTGGACCGTCAAGGGAAAAATTAATTCAGTTTAAATAATTGAATCATCTAAAGCTCTCCTAGAAACAGGCAAACTCAAATCTAATTTATTGTTGAAGTTTGTCCCTAAATTAAATATATTTTACGATAATACAATAAACTATGTTAGTGATTGTCATAGACCTGCTTATGCAGATTTTGTAAATGAAAAATAATTAACTTGGGAAGTCTTTTAAAGAATAGAAGCTATAATTGAAAAAAAGTGAAGGAAGCTACAGTGTATATTTTGATCAAATTTATTCTGTCATATCTCTGTATTTCTATCCTTCGTGGAATGCATTTTGTATTCTTATATCATTTGTCATTATCTTCTTATTTTGGTAGTATGTATTCAAAAAAATGAGCTATTAGAAATGATACTTTAGAGTGATGAACAATGAATTTAACAATACTAAGCTGATTTTGAAAAAAAGTTTTGGCATAATTTATTCTACCGCTGCAAGTGAAATACTGATGGAAACGGAATTTGAGGTTAATGAGAAAAGATAGTCTAAAATGATGAAAAAGAAGTTTTGGCACCAATTAAGTGTTCCGAATTCTTATGACAGCTGGCTATGACGAGGTTCACGTCACAACAAGTATATAAAAGCTCTACTTGGTTTTACTGTGGTATTGTGTTCTACTATGCTGTATGTGGTGTTCTGTTGTTTACCGCCCAGCCAAGTCATGCAATCAGTCAGCTTGTGTAGCTGTGGTAAGATTTTATTCCTTAATATAATTTTGAAAAGAAGTTTCGGCATAATTTATCCTACCGCTGCAAGAGAAATATTGATGGAAACGGAATTTGAGGTTAATGAGAAAAGATATTTTAATGATGATGAAAAAGAAGTTTTGGCAACAATTAAGAGTTCCGAATTCTTACGTCAGCTGGCTAAGACGGGGTTCACGTCACAGCAAGTATATAAAAACTCTACTTGGTTTTAATGTGGTATTGCGCTCTACTATGCAGCATGTGGTTCTGTTGTTTACCGCCCAGCCAAGTCATGCGATCAGACAGCTTGTGTAGCTGTGGTAAGATTTTATTTCTTAGTGAACAAGATGTCCTACTTACCTACTTTACTTATTTAATTATGACTTTCAATGAAACAAGATTGGAAAGCTTGTCTTTTATTTGAAGGGAAGCAAACAATAAAGAAATAAAAAACAAGTGGATGTATGAAAAATTATGTTTAAAAAGATAAATATCCCTGATGAATCCGGAAAGTATTTTAAATCATGTAGTTATTTTTAAACTTTTACATTTCTTTCACTCTATCTTCATAAAGGTGAATAATAAAACATTTTCTTACACAAACTAAAGATTATGAACAGTCAAAAAGTTGCCGGCAAATAAAGACATTCAAAAACACTTTGGAAAGTTTCTTCTGAAACAGTATTTTAGTAAGTTATTTCTGTTTTGGAATGAAATAAAAACTCTGTGTTTATAAACTTGGATAACTGGAAATCCCTCTATGCCGATTCTTTTAATTGCTTCTGAGCAATTATATGCGGTTTCAGTTATGCTTTTACGGTTTGTCTGTAAAATGCAGTAATTGCGTCCTATTGTTTACGCAGAATCGATGCAAACTCTTTGAAGTATGTCCTGACTTTCTAAATAAGTAAAAAAAACCCTAGCAGTTGAAGTAATTTTTTGTAAAATGAAGTGACTTTGAGTTGCCTTATTTGCAAAACTGAACTGATTTTAAGAACTTCAACTGTTCACTACTATTGTCATCAACGGGCTTTAGTTTAATGGTGTTTCAACAAAGTGTATCTATATTGATGATCAAACATTGCTAAGGCACGCCCTTGTTGGTTTCGGAACCACCAATTTGAGATGGAACAGTCAGTTTTGAGTATAGCTGCTTTCGGACATTTCGTGTCATTACGAAGAATGAAAGACGACGCAAAATGCGTTTTAACAAAACCGTTATATTCTTGTTGGGTTATTTAGTTATATTAACGTCCCGTTTTCGGAGCAACACGAGGTCTATTTTGGGAAGGACCTCGTAATTCTGAGTAGGTCAGATAACGAGGACCGGAGCTGGTGCGTTCTAGATTCTACCTCTACATATGATTTAATGTTCAACAATCCCCATACACCGTGGATCTTCAGTGTAATCGTGTTACGAAATTTGAACCCTCCGGCCCCGAAGCCAAGACCTATATCACTAGACCACCGCGGCCTCATATATGCTTTCCGTGATAAATATGTTTGGTTTGTTTCATTAAAACAATTGGAAGAAAATACAAAACTATAATAGAAAATTGACTATATACGATTGAAAAAACCAAGGAAGGAAGAATTCATAGGAAAACTTCGCCAAAGGCCACTTTCCATTTTGGATTCTAATTGGGATAAGTCTTCTGTCGAGGAAAAACGACTTTAAGGTCAAATAAGCTTTCCCTCTGTGGCCTGAACCTATCCAGGACAATTGAAAAAAAATAGGAAAAAACATTTCACAAAAACAAAATCAAAACAGTCTTCACTAACAGAGTCTGAAGACAGAAAAAAGGCTTAAAAAACCTTACCCATCTCCATCACGGCAGAGCAGACGCCAAATGAAAACAAAGGAAGCCTTGTTTGGTTTATTTCAGTTTTCTTTTAATCACAAAATGAATTTGGACTCATTTCTTAGAAAAGTCTCTCAGAAATACAGTTTTTATATAAATTATTATTTTGTTCACCCATTTGTGTCCCAGTCTCCTGAGAATAAAAAAAGGAAACATGTCCATCTTCACCGTTCTTTTTTTCTGTTAAGACTCTTGAGAAGACTCTTTGTGTATCAACAAGTATAAAACAAGGCTTGTAGAAGAAAACGAATACTAAATAGCAATGCAAAGAAATTTCGAGGAAAACTGATACACTTACATATGAAAATGACGAAAATATACTAAATATAAAGTACAAAAATTACTTACATGTGCACGAACATTTTAAGTAAACAGTTAAAAGTTGTAAAAAATAAAGTAATATGATCAAAATTAAACTTTCATTAATCAAATATATAAAAACACAAAAAATTTGAATAAGAAAGGGGGGAGGAGAGACAGATCGAAAAATATGTACAATAATCAAACACAAAATATTAATAAAGAAGAAAAATTGCTGAAATCGGCTCTCTCTATTCTGAAACACACTAAATGAATACAATTCATCTTGAAAACCCCTTAAAACAGTAACTTAAATAGTACATTAATTTGCTTCAATTCTTAGAATTTACTGACCGATTGTGAATATTCCTTGAAGTTATTAAGAAGGATGTTTATGTAAGATTTTTTATTTTTTGATTTAGTTTCAAGAAGATGGCTGTAGATAAAGCATTATCTTTATAATTTTCCAAAGATTCAACTAAACATTTTATGCTACAAACTTTTGAAGTTTTTTGTTATTTGTGTAACGTTTCTCTGCGTATTTATTGCGACCATTTCCATATTTTGTTTGTTACAATTTTTGAACTCCATTAATAATGCTTCTAAAACATATCGAAAATAGCAAATGACATTTAATTATAATTTCTTTAATACTGATAAAAGTAGATAGTTAATTGTAACAGATAAAAGCAGGCTTATGCACTCGAAATAAATATCTAAATCTTCGAAGACTGCGTTGAGAAGCAAATTATAGATTTTTTTAATGCGAATTTCTACTCTTCACAGAAATATTAGTTAACAGTGTTAACGTTTCCTGGACTTGTAAAATAATACAAATATTATTTGGGAACACAGCTTGCAGTACGAATAATTTATGTGGTTATAAATGAAAATAATTGATATTTCAGAGCCCTGCCACATCAAAAACATGTATTGGAAAATTCGGGTATACCACGTCGTATTAATTTCCACTACTAGACTGCAAGAACCTTACATAAAAGAACTCTGTAAAAGGCGAAGGGATTTTTCTTTTATGTCAGAAAACATGTACAGATGATGCTTGAAAAGAAGAGGAATCACGCTTGGATGTCGTATAAAGGCATACGGTTTTTTTGTATTTCTTTTAGTCTGCGGAGAGCAAAATAAAGAAGAAGAAGCGTAGAGTCCAGTTCATAGAATATAAGAAATCAAAAAAGGAATTGATAAATAATAATATTTTTTAGCTTTCTCTGATGGCTGAATAAATGTTGAGCTTAAAGCATAAAATTCTTCATAGACTTCATTTTAGCTGAGGGTCGTGCTTCTTTCTCAATAGAAGGGTTTCTCAGCTAAGCAATAAAAGGAATTTAGAAGATGATATAAAATTATTTTCCAGACAGAAGCTTGTTCAGACAAAAAATAAATGTCTGATTTTCTAAAAAAGGTTTAAACTCTTGAACGGCAAATAACTTAAAATGAAGCATTTAAAGTCTATCTAAATAAACTATCGATAAGTCGATGTCTATTAATAATAAAGGAGAATGTGCGTCTGTCTGTGTGTGTGTTGGCGCTCTACGGGGCAAATCGCTGGACCTAGGGCAACGAAATTTGGCACAAACACACTTTGGTGAGTGGGAATGTGCACCTCGGAGCCTGTCTTTTTGAAATTTGAATTAGAATTTCAATTAATTAAAAATTAAGCGAAATTTTAACGTTTTTCCGTAGTAACTTCCGGAAATATTACAGCTCAAAAATTCTTTTTACACCATCTGAAAGGGAAAAAAATCACCTTTTCAATTATATGAAATTAAGTTGCTGTACAATTTTTTTCTCTAATTTTAATGAATATTTAAATATATTTTTATGCATACTTTACAGCAGTACTTTTCATTGTTGCAATGAGATCCAAACCGTTTTCATTGTTTAAACAAATATTTATTTACACATTTCTCTTGCATTGTTAAAAGAAAAGGCAATATACTGATGAATTTTCTTTCCTTGTCTTTTTTCACCAGTTTTTCTGGAAATCTTCAAAAAAAGTCCTCTAAGACAGTAAATATGTCAGGAAATGCATCCATTAAGTTGAATGATTGTGGTTGCTATGTAGAATTAGTAAGGTAAATAATTCTACACCCCTCACTCCCAGCGGCCGTTACTCACAGACAGCCTCACGTAGATTTTTCTCTTGCTGATACCATTACCGGTGTGATTTTTTGTCTAAATTAACGGTACATGTGTTAGACAGCTACATATATCAACTATATGTAGCCTTTCATTCAGAGGGTCTCAGGTTAGACACCCGGTTCCACAGAAGATTCGTCGTGTACGTGGGTCTATTGCACGCTCACTCTGATGTCGAGGGTCAAATAAACTCCACTGGTGTTATGGGGATGTTTGGAGAGGGTGGTACTAGCTAAGGTGTTGTCCTCTTCCTCTGACCACTGTTGTAAGTTACGGGCCCCTCCCTAAATTACACTGGTATTGCTCCTAAACTTAATGCTAAGATAATTAAACTAAAATCATGAACCATTTCAGGATAATAATATTGTGTTCTTCATTGTAGTAGCGTTTATTCGAGAAAAATAATTTGTTTTAACTACCTGTGAATCGATTGATGTTAAAAGGGGTCTTCCGCATCTAGCAGAGAACTGCTATATTGATGTTAAAAAGGCTCTTCTGCGAAGAAGTCATCTTCTAACATCACATGGAAACTTTGATGCTGTACCAAACCGTATCTATGAGACGTATCCGCCGAGAATGAAGAAGTCCCCTTTTAACATCAATCGATTGCTGTGTTGATTCAGTTTCTTCCTTCACAATATGTTTAATTTCGTAACTCATCAAAAATAGAATACAGAAATCCAATACACCAGAATACGGACTCTGTAACATTAAAAGTTCAACTATTCTTTCTGAATTTTGAACAGTGCGAGAGGTATTAAAAATCAATACCTTTAATGATAAAGAAATACTATGAAAATATTTACAAAAGCAATATGATTTCCTTCTAATTATCAGTTCATTATTCAGAAGTTTCTTGATTAATATTGAAACAATTTAATATTTTTATTACTGCATAGCTTTGAAAAATGTAGGTATGTTTAAAATTGAATTTAAAGCTATAAAAAGAACAAGCGTTTGATTTATTTTGATTAAACAACAACATCGACGTTACATGCTGTTTGCTTCTCTGATGTTCTTATTCAACCAAATAAAATGTTATACAAATCGTCAAAGTGGGTGTATGTGAATCCAATCCAACAAGCAGGATAATAAACAAAAAAAAAATAATAATGATTTATTTTTCGTAGAAGCAAAACACAAAACAAGTAACAAAACTAAGCAGCACTACTTTTATAAATTAACAACAAAGATCATCAATAAATCTCAGTCATAGCACTTTCAATGTCTTATCAGTTCACTAGCTTGTACTGCTGACAGAACTCCAACTGATGCACTTTTGGTTTGAGAACTTGCTTTTTATACTCTTTCCAACGGGAAGTGACGTCACATGGTAATCTCTTGAAGGTTCTGGATATTTCCGCTCCTAGTAGAGATGGGAGACCAATTCATGAATTTTCTAGAAATTTCGTTCTATCATCAAAGTCGCCAACTTTGTCGCTAAAATGGTCGCCAAGGTCGGTGTTTATTGTCTTGTCTTCTAGTAAAACCTCTGTAAAACTCTCTTTCCTGCCGTAAGATTAGCATGTAGGGCAACAACCAACTTTACAGATTCGTAGCAATAATAAATCAATGCCTCTTTCATATCTCTTTATATTCATATCGAAATAGCTCCTAGTTTCCATGAGAAGACTATTATTCAAACTTAAACTCTAATATATGCTTATGTCACTCCATATGTGCAATTAATTCTTTTTCCCTTACAACAACACACAGTTTATGCTCAAATAAACAAATGTCTCAGAAATTACGAAATGTAGAAATCTAATCCTTCCGAGAACGTAATGTAATCGGAAATCAATTCAATTACGTAAGGAACTTCAAAGAGAGAGAAGAATTATCTCACAAGATTCGAAGTGGATTATGATCTTATAAACTTGCTCTTCGCCTTTCACAAATCGAAACATCTTGTCGCGGCTCTCATAAGGACGGCATTTATGAGTCTAACCGCGAACAATTTTGGAAGCGGAGTCCTAAATAAACATCCGGTTGCGTCGAGAAAATTAAATATTCAACAAACGCGTATGCGAGATCAGGTTCTGTTGTGAAGGATTTAATGTAATAACATAAAATAAATTCCTGGTTTCTGATATAATACTGCATATTTTGTTAATGGTTAGACTATTAGAATTAAATAGGCTTAACGTCCGGCTCATGTGTTTTTAAAATTTTTTTTCTAATTTATTAATTTATTTTGCAATTCAGAAAGGCGTGGGCAGATCGAAGTCAAAATAAATAATTAGGGAACTGAGAGATAGGCTTATTAAATAATATTTAGTTATTTATTTATTTTGTAATTCAGAAAGGCGTGGGACAGATCGAAGTCAAAATAAATAACATATTAATTTCTAATTTATTTATTTATTTTGTAATTCAGAAAGGCGTGGGGCAGATCGAAGTCAAAATAAATAATATCTTATTTTTTCAGCTAAGCTGCGAATGACAGGACTAATTAATTGGCATTTCTAACTGTAATTTTTCCCTCGATTATTGGAACCTTTAAAGTGAAATTGTAATTTGACGTTTTTGTAGATTCCTCATGAACTGTATAATGTCAATATATTAGTTGACTGCTTACGTTTAGGGAACTGAGAGATACGCTTATTAAATAATTCTTATTTATTTATTTTGCAATTTAGAAAGGCGTGGGCAGATCGAAGTCAAAATAAATAATATCTTATTTTTTTCTGTTAATCAGCAAATGACAGGACTAATTAATTGTAATTTTTCCTTCGATTAATGTAAGTTGCCTTTAAAGTGAAGTTGTAATTTGACACTTTTGTAGACTCCTCGTGAATTGTATTATTTCAATAAATTATTTGTCTGTTTACGTTCAGAAAACTGAAAGATAGTCTCATTAAATAAGAGGTCTGTTGTTTAGAATTCGATGTCTGTGGCTTTGATTGTTTACGCTTTGGGAATTTCTAAATTTCTGCATTATACAAGGTAGTCATAAATTATTGGACCCATTTCAAAAGCAAATAGAAAAATCTTATAATGTAACAACTTAATATTTTTTAAATGAAAGAGTAGCCCGAAAAGTTTTTTTCAGCTAGGTTACACACTGTAACGGCGCACTAAATCTGCTGCAGCGGGAGATTCCTAACGCAAGTGTCAAAATGGCTATCGTGCAGCGAAAGGCATGTCTGGCACGTCCCTGTTTCCACGAAAGCAAATCAGTTTTAACAGTTAGCTCCATTAAGCGTTAGTATGAGCAGTTAAGGAGAGAATGTCTCCCTCACTCGTTCAACAGCTTCGTCTGAGATCGATGGTCGTCCAGCACCTTCCCTATGTTGCACATTTCTTGTTCTTTTAAATTGCCCATACCGACGAGTGATGGAGTTCTTACTTGGAGACTGACAATTTCGATTAAATTGCCGATACCGACTATTGATATTCTTACTTGGAGACTGGCGATTTTGATACTCTAAGCCAGAGGTACCCAACCTGTGGTACGCGTACCCCTGGGGTTACGCGATGGAGCAGTTGGGTTACGCGAACTCAAAGTAGGTAATGGCGGACAGAAGAAAACATAAAGGATTAAAAATCTTACAGAAATTTTTTCATCCAAGTTCATGTAAAAAGTAAAATTGAAAGTTGGGCAAGTGCTAAACCTACCCTCAAACTAAGAAAAAAAGAAACCAAAAGGAAGGATAATTCATAGCTATCCTTATAAGTTAAAGCGAAATTATTACAGTACTAATTTCATGTGTTTTGACGTTGAAATGCTTCTATCGTAAAAATGGAATAAAATGTAAAATCAAAAACAAGTCCTGCAAATATTATAAATTCCAATCATTTGACTTTTAAGCTTACCTAGGCCCTTAGCATTTATTGATGAAAACTTCTTTGTGTAAACGGATGATTGGAGGGGGAATATGAATATAAGGGGTACGCGAAAATACAAAGACTAATCAAGGGGTACGCGAAAATACGAAGACTAATCAAGGGGTACACGAAAATACAAAGACTAATCAAGAGGTACGCGAAAATACAAAGACTAGTCAGGGGGTACACAAGGGAAAAAATTTTGGAGCCCCTGCTCTAAGCGTAAAACATCTTTGAACTGTTACAATCCATTTGATTTCGTGGAACCAGAGACGAACCAGATGTGCTTTCTGCTCCACGGTAGACATTTTGGCACTTGTTTAGTGAATCTCCCGCTGCAGCAGATTTAGTGCGCGATTACGGCGCGTAACCTAACTGAAAAAACTCTTTTGAGCTACTTTCTCAGTTGAAGGAAACAAAGCTGGTGCATTACAGGATTTTTTAATGCTAATTCTTGAAATGGGTCGAATGATTTATGATCACCTTGTATAAGAACAATATTGTTTAGACATCGATGCCTATAAACAATACAATCGAAATCAAAAGATGGTATTTCATAATAATAGAAGATGATCATAATTTCAGCTAGATAGTCATCAATTTATTATCTGGATTTGCATTGCAAGATTTCAACCAATGCATGATCCAATTCCATCTAAAAGATGGGACATGACATTTGCATGAAATTGAAACCTGGAACACATTTCATTTTTTAACATTTTTGAAAGTTTAGAATTTTTTAACGTTATGAAATTTTAAATGTTATATGCTGAATGGTGTAGTATGCTGTTCTAAGATTTATATCTTAAGGTTTAATTTTTATAATTGATACTTGTTGCGCATGTATCTTCATCTGGGATTGTTACAAGAATTGATAAGGTATTTGCCTCTACAAATTATCGTCTATGAACTAGAGAAATGTTGTGTTCTTAATTTTGTATTTACTGTATGAGAAACAAATCTAAAAGGAAATCTAAACACATCTGATTAAAGAACACTTCCACCAATATCACTTGCCTTGTTGCCTTTGTTTATATTCTGGTTTCTAATAACTCACATATAGTAACTAAACTGAGTCTTAGGCATTTCTTTATGGGCGTAATTATACAATTAAGAAACAGCTACCCTATTATGGATGAACTTTTGAAAACTGTGTACTGCAGGCAGTTTGTCGTCCAAAGTCGAATGAATTCTATTTGCTTTGAATGATAAAATTAATTAGAATTATATACGACATTAGTATTTTTTACTGAAAGTTTGCGAAAGAAGTTAAACCTCAAAATGTTGGTTCCTTATTGCATAACTATTTCCAAATCAGATGCATTTCACCCTTATATTCAGGCCCAAAGAAAGCAGCTGCATTTCACCCTTATATTCAGGCCCAAAGAAAACAGCTGCATTTCACCCTTATATTCAGGCCCAAAGAAAACAGCTGCATTTCACCCTTATACTCAGGCCCAAAGAAAGCTATTTTTCCAGTATATCTCTAACATACCTTTATGATTCGGTATTGTCTATAAACTTTTATAAGCATCAGGTTGACTTCCTTTCTTCTTCCTTTACTGAACTATGTTATAGAATTCGTTTTTTTCTTCTTTTCCGTTTTTTATGCTAAATTGCGTTATAGAAATATTTTTGTTGTTGTTGTTGATTTTTTAAAAAATTGTATTTTAGATTTTTTCCCTCTCTCTCTTTTCCAAATTCTATCTCATACTTCGTTTATTTTAGGGTACTTTTTATTTATTGCCCCTGTTGCATGAGGTCATGCAAAATGAATTATAATTTCATTTTGTTTCTTTTCTTCTGTTTTTTAAATTTTATTTTACTACTAATTACATCTATTTTTTCATTTTTTGCTTATTTTTATGTATGTTCATTTATTTATTACGTATATTTGTACTTATTTATTATTTATGTTTTATTTATTTATTAGTTTGTTTGTATTTGATTGTACTTATATTGGAATTTGCATTTTGTATTGTATTACTTATATTGTTTTGCACTGTATTATCCAATTTTTTGTATTGTTTTGTATACCTACATTATATTTTATTGTATTGTACGCTTGTATTATATTGTATTACGCTAATATTTGTATTGAAAGTTTTCTTCCCACCGACTAGTGACAAGCTTTAAGCAATAAAAAAAGGCTAAAAGACTTTTAGTCACCTGGCGTGGGCAATGAAAAAAGCTTCAGGTTGTGGCTAATAAAAGGAGAAAGAAAGAAAAAAAAAGACTCTTCTATGCACCTGCGTTTTTCGAATTTATAATATTATACAGAAATCAATCATTGTTCACACGACATCATAAGGGACTGATAAAATAAATCCCCCCATCTAGCGTAAGAGGTTTTTTTTCAAAAACAATGTGCTTCCTAAATCGCTGAAACCAGAAAAATGAAGTTTTGTTATTTTTTCTAGAATTAAAAATTCAAATAATATTTATCACTTCAAAAAATTATATGAAATGACAGAAGCTTCCCTGAAGGGAATGATAACGATATTTTACTGCATAATTAATTAAATAAAATAAATATACATATTTTAGAGTTTTTAAAAATGAAAGCAACAGTGTTGGTAAGGCAGCAGTGAAATATGTTAACATGTTTTATGTTCGAGATAATGTTCCCGTAAGGCGTGCGCGTATGAATATAAAAGTTAATTAGTATCTTTTTAAATGCGTGTTAGTATAAAAGTTTTTTTACTCGAAATTCTTTGAAGGCTCAACTTACTTTTTAAAGCTTGGCTTTCAGAAAATCAATTTTCTTTTTTCTCCAAGGCAAAAATATTGGGTTTCTCCTCTTTTCCGTTATTCCTCTGACATATCTGTACTAATCATAAAGGAGAATGTGTGTATGTGTGTTGGTCCTATACAGGTTAGACCGCTATACCTAGAGTTACGAAATTTGACTCAAACATACTTTGTAGGGTGGGAATGTGCACCTAGGAGCCCTTTTTTAGAAATTTGAATTAAAAGTTTGATTAATTAAAAATTAGGTGAAATTTCGTCGTTTTTCAGTAATAACTTCAGAAAATATTACATCAAAAATCATTTTTACACCATCTAAAAGTGCAAAAGATTACCTTTCCAATGATATCAATTCAATTTTCGTACAATGTTTACTTGAATTTTAATAAATTTTAAACAATATTTTTTGGCATAATTTGTAACAATACTTTTCATTGTTGAAACGCAACTCTAACCGTTTTCATTGTTTAAACAAATATTTAATTGCATATTTCTCTTTCGTTGTTGCAATCTGAGATAAGATCCTGATACATTTTGCTTTCATATTTTATTTCATCAAGATTTTTGTGAAATTTGAAAACCAAGCTCTCCACGATATTGCTTTGCTTACATTAAGAAACATAAGATGAAAGGTTATGGTTGCTATGTTTTTATTCTTTTAGGTAGATTCCTTATAGGAACTCTACTTATTGTAATGGTTCTCATGACACGACTTCCGAAAAATTTGTGTAGATATTCACCGATCATAACCCCTAGAACTCAAAACCAGCTTTAGTAAAAAAGTTTATATATATCATACTTTTTTCCATGTTATCTTGTGAACACGATAACTGGAGTAATTTTGATTTCATTTTAACCGACGTGGGATATGTTGAAAGGATAATGGAAATCTCGCTCGAGTTCGTAGATGGGCTATCCAGCTCAAAGGGGGTGGAAATTTTCATTTCCCCATAATTCCCTTATGTTTGAAAATAGAAAGAATATTCCAAGTAGGCGAATTATCGCCTTATTATAACAAACAATTTTTACGCTTAAAGTTTTCGGACAGTTGCAATCGCTGAGATGTTATGAACTGATAAGCTACTTCCTCCCTACCCCCTAATTTAAAACACCTTTCAACCTATGCATGTTACCACATATTGGAAAGATATCGTCATTTGCAATCTCTTCCACCCTTTTTAATTCTTGCATCTCTCGTCCTGTTGAATGATTATGTGTTGGATATATGAAAAATTTGACCAATATACTGACCAATAAATCTAATATAACTTTTTGAGTAGAACGATAAAACCTTGCTGTAGTAAAAAATTAAATGTCATGAATACACAGAATCACAGCGTAAATATTGCAATGTGTAGAAACAATAAAGTCATTGTCTATGTCTGTATTGATCAATATGTAATATTTCATTACTTTTGTAACATTAACGTAAAGAAATCTACCTTTGCCGTCCAACTTGCCGAAAGGGATTTATTTCAACATGTTTTAATCCAGTTAACACGCCGCTGGCCATAAAATGTGCTGCGTTATTTTAATGTTGAAATCAAATGCATATTTTACAAGAGGAATGAAAAAGTGAAGATAGTGACGACAAAGTTTAATTAGGGGTTACTGGACATGGCCACTTATTTGACTCTATTAGGGACATTTATACAGAGAATGAACAGAACAGGTACAAGGCCACTAATGGAACATGGGTTAAATATTTTTCACAATCTGATGTTTAAAATTACGTTGTAAAGAGAACCATGAATATAAAATGATGCAAGATTGTATTTAAATCATATTCCCGGCGAACAAGCTGGTCACCGAAGGCGGCTAGTTTTAAATAATGTTTACATTATTTCAAAAGTGTAAAGCAAAAAAGTTTTCAACATTAATAATCATTGCAAAATAAGGTTATTAAACTTGGCAAACATTATAAAATAAAGTTATTATTAATGTAGAGAATCATTATAAAATAATGTTAACGGCAAGGTTTTCCATGATAACACTTTTATGCTGTGATTAGAGAAATCTTAAATACCCTTTTAAGCCAAATATTTTGAAGAAAAAGAGGATAGTGACTAAAAAAATTCTCCAGAATAATTTTTTCTAACATAGATTAAAAGCATATCGTAAAAGCATACGCAGTCCGCAATAAAACACAAACACGCAAAATGAGAAATTTTTATTCAATTGGATAAACTTACTTTCACAAAAGATTCATTTTTAGAAATATTACATTACACGTAGCTGACTGAAAAAGAAGTAAAATAAACCAGTAGGAACTAAAAGCTTTTAGGGGAATGGTTTAAAGCCTATGTACTAAAATATATCAAAGAAAGTTTGTATTTGAAAATATGTCTTGCAATACAATATCAAGAATGTATACTGAAAGTTTTTTTAAATTTCTCTAAGAGCTTTCGGATATTTTTTTAAATCGGAGTTAACTTTCAAATTTTAGAAAATGATGGCAAGTACATGAAATTTGTGATAAAATGAAAGTTATTATACTTAAATCTAATGATAAAATAATTTAGACAAAAGAGTTATTTATACGAATTTTTATTATATTTATAGAAGTGAAAAGAATTCATTAAGTTATATAGCGACCGCAGTTCATGAAATTTGTGTCTTCATGAAATTTGTTTCTTCATGAAATTTGTTTCTTCATGAAATTTGTGTGGAAAAATAAGTATGTTATAAATTCCCTTTAAATGCAGAGAAAATATAAATGACCAAAATCAAATAAATAAATAAGGCAGCATTTTAGAAATCAGATGAAAACAAAATATTGGATTCTTGAAGAAGACTGTATATTGGTTATATAATTCATATCAATAGACTAATTTTCTACCCTGTTTATCATTTTCAAAATCAACTCCACTTGGTACGTGATTGTTTTTCTCAATAATTACATGAATTTGTTGTTTAACAATAAAAAAAATATATATACACAGTCCAGTCACATTAATGTGACCACCACCTACTTTCGACGTCAACGTGAAATAACCAATCACAGAAGGCAGGTGGCAGCACAGTGCAGTGGAGTGTATATAAAGGATGTCCTAGGGTATCGGAAAGCATTTCAATCTTTGGCGTAATGCAGAAACGTAGCGATTTATCCGACGTCCAAAAGGGCATGATTGTTGGCTTTCTGGCCAAGGGTGGAAGCATTTCGGAAACGGCTAATTTTGTGAACTGTTCGCGTGTCGCCGTGGTAAAAGTATATCGTGTATGGCAATATGGCACTATCCAAAATCAGCGGCGTGGCACATGTGGTGCACCACGGGCTATAGATGACAGAGGCGAACGAAGGCTACGGAGATGCGTTCGGGCGAATAGACGTGCAACTGTTGAGCAACTGACCGCCCAGATGAACCAAGGGGCTACCAAGAGTGTATCCTCAACAACGGTTCAGCGAACGTTGCTGCGCATGGGCCTCCGCAGCAGACGCCTGGTTGAATGGATGCATCTACCAGCAGGACAATGCGAGGTGTCATACAGCTCGCAGTGTATGTGCGTGGTTCGAAGAGCACCAGGATGAGTTTACCGTACTCCCCTGGCCAGCAAACTCACCGGATTTAAACCCAATCGAGAATCTGTGGGATCACCTCGATCGGGTTTTTCGCGCCATGGATCCTCAACCGCGTAATCTAGCGCAGCTGGCACGGCACTGGAGTCGGCATGGCTCAACATCCCAGTGAACACCTTCAGAAACCTAATTGACTCTCTTCCTGCACGTCTCGCAGCGGTCCGCTCTGCCAAAGGTGGTTATTCTGGCTTTTGACAGGTGGTCACTTTAATGTGACTGGACTGTGTATATACAAAGAAAGACATATGATTTTAAGAGAAGACTCATGTAAAGGTTTGCATAAAAACCGATGCATTATCCATTTTACCGCGACATTTATCATAGAAATTTAATAACATTTACATTCAAAATTTTAGAAATCCTTAATTTCGAAGTAAACATCGAATCACAAACTTCAGCTAATTACTGAAGCATTTTATACTTTTGATTAAGGGGTAAAATTAATAATATGAAATGAATATGCAATACTTCGTCGCTTAACAAACAACGCCATCTATCTCAATTTTTTGAAATTTCAAAGAGGAAGAAAATGCTCAATTTTTCGCGAGCAATGACGAATATTTCTTCAACATCTGATATAAACATGAGACCCTATAGTCCTACCAGACGTACAAAAAAAATTCAGAAATATTCATTGTTGGTTTTTATTGGTTGCGAAAATTTCAATTTTTTTCTCACTCTATGAAATTTTAAAAATTTTAGAAGGGTGGTGTTGCTTTTTTAGCGATGATTTGTTACATTTGATGCAATTTACATTTTCTAATTACATTTGATGAAGATAACTGAAAGCATCTATCTAATATTTTCTATGTATACTGCCATAGAATGACCAAAATTATGTTTATTGCATATCTTAATACCTAATAATTATGTCAGATAATGTAAATTTCATTTTCGATAGATGTGCCATGTTAGTAGATATTTTTTATACGAATAATCTAGATGAATAATTTGAATAATCATATTCTAAATAAGACAATTCAGCACATATTGGAAGCATCACTAAAATATTTCAACAAATCCAATATAAATATTATTGTATTTGTTTTAATTGCCTAGTTAAATAATGAAAGGCGACCTGCACAAAATATAAGACAGCTAAATATAAAAAGAATCATCTTTTTCAATTTTCTGGTAACTATGAAATATTTTTTAATAACTTATGCGCAACGGGAAAATGATATTACCTCATTTTCAAGGTTTGAATTCAACTTTTATAGAATAGATTCGCACTTTTTAAATATTTTTACAAACAATTTGTAAACAATTTGGGTCATATCGTTATCAGTTTCATACGCATTTTATACTATATATCTATTTTTCTATAGGAAACAAATTCTATTGGATATTGCAGGGAATAAAGTGTATTTCTGTTGTAGTTACTCCTGTTTTTCAGATATACCAGGGTTATTTTGGGGCAGACCTCGTAAATTTTAACTGTGATCAGATAACGAGGGGAACTCCTGAGCCGGTATGCCCTCTCCAAACTTTCCCGCCACACCAGCTTGATGTCATTTGACCCCGATGAATTTTACAGGCACCAGTATAGATTACGCTTTGGTTCATCAGCAGAATCGAGTTTCAAACCCGATGCAGAGAATAAAGCGAAAATAAACAAAATATCTGCAAATGTGAGATTAGATACATGATAATCGTACAAATATTATTTTGTTCTGCTGAGATCTTTCTAAGATACTGCACAACTCAAAACCTTTTTAATGTGCCATTACAAATTAATTTTTAATTTCTGCAAACAATAATATTGTGATGAAATTTAAAAACTTAAACATTACACTGAATAATTTTATGCTCTTCTTGAAAAGATTTCTTTTCTTACTTTAGAGTCACTTAAACCTGACCGAACAAAAGATATGTAATTCTGTAAAATATCCTGAACTACACGATATTTTATTGATAATGAGAAAAAAATATTTCAAGGGAAAAAAATCTCCATTGTACATTTTAAAGATATTACAGCAGATACTCTTTCTGAGTTATATACAGGGTTCCTACTTACATCCGTTACACCCCCCTTAACTTCTAAACAGTGACAGCTTAGGACAGAAAGTTGATGTCTAGGTATAGTAAAAAGGCTATGCGCTATTCGATGAGACAACTTACAACGCCATCTATCGGTAACTTTTGGAATTAGCGGTCTTGTCTCGTACACGGTGAAAGATACGAGGAAAACGTCAATTAGAAAGTTGTAGATCACTCTAGATTTAGTACGAAAAGATAGCTTGTGCACAATGATACTCAAAATAGAACGCTTAAAATGCACATTTGTTTGATCTCGATTTCCAAAACTGTGGTGTCTCGAAGGAGTTTAAAAATGAAAAAGCAATTAGTTATCACAATATACCTTTATTTCCGGTGTGCAAAGTGCTCTGCGTCATCTACAATACAGATTTAAACCCTTGTTTTAATTTCACTTAGCGCACGTTTTAGCAAGTAGTTGGTGCGCTAGCACAAGCAACAGTAATACGTCATCGAAAGTCCTGCAATGTTAGCGGAAAGATCTATACACCTGGTGATTGAGTTATTTCTGCAAGAAAAAGTATATATGAGGCCATTTTCTGTCCGAAAAATAAGATTTTCTCCTTTTGTCCATGTCTTGTGTCATCACAATTTCGAAAAATGCGAACAAACAAATGTGCATTTTAAGCGTTCTGTTCTTCGTATTATTGTGTACAAGCTATCTTTTCGCACTAAATCGAGAATGATCTACAACTTTCTAATTGACGTTTATCTCGTATCATTCACCGTTTACGAGATAGGACCGATAATTCCAAAATGTGCCGATAGATGGCGTTGCAAATTGTCTCAAACCTAGACACCAACTTTATGGCCTAAGCTGTCACCGTTTAGAAGTTAAGGGGGGTGTAACGGATATAAGTGGCAACTCTGCATAATTTTACACACATTTTGTCGCAAAGTTTCTTCTCGTATGAAAATGGAGAACGCAATGCTATCCTTCCTTCTCAGAAAAACATTCTTCCTTTTCTGTTAAGCGTGGATAAAGAGCACTTCAGAATAGCTCTCAGAAGTTACGTATTCTTTGCGTGTTAAAGAGTTTTCTTTTGTCTCGTGGTAGTAAGTTTTGAAAAACAGCCAATAGCTTCTATATTCCTCTAAAAACTTTTTATGAATTCATCTGCCATTTTTTGTTAAACCCGATTGTTATTTACCACAGCAGCGAATTTCAATGTATTTTTGTCAAGCATAATATATTTTTCTTAGAGAAATGTACTTTCTCTGTTTAGCGGTATAAACATCGATAAAAGCAACATCTGCAAACTTCCGTTGCGACCCATATAAGGAGAAGGAAGTTGATCTTATTCTTTTATTAGGCAAGTTTAAGCTACGAAAAATTCGGATTGCAACTTCAGATTTTTTGCACTTTGAACTTCTTTCGTATCACAAATGACTTCATCAAAAACTGGTTCATAATAAGATGCAGCATTGCATCGATTCATGCATTTTTGTCATGTATAATATATTTTTCTTAGAGAAATGTTCTTCCTCTGTTTAGCGGTATCAACATCGATAAAAGCAACATTTGCAAACTTCTGTTGCGACCCATATACGGAGAAGGAAGTTGATCTTATTCTTGTTCTTTTATGAGCAAGTTTAAGCTACGAAGAATTTGGATTGTAACTTGAGAATTTTTGCACTTTGAACTCCTTTCGCATCACAAATGACTTTATCAGCAACTGGGACATAATAAGATACAGCATTGCATCGATTCTTTATCGAATTTGATATGGATTGTTTTCTTCTTTCTGAAACATAAAATGCCATTGAAAGCATCTGTTTCGTTTATAGCCACGGGGGAGGAAGGAAATGGAAGCAAAATATCTAAATGTAATGGAATTTCATATGAGAGTTGCGTATAAGAGTAAATAAGTATTATTGATTCATGCTTTTTTTATAGGCCCTTTCGAATAATTTCTCTATTCATGAAAATGCCCAGAGTATCAAAATTATTTTAGCTTGCATGGCTTTGATGCTTTTTTTCCCTCTTTTCCAGTGAAAAAGGAAACAGAACTTACTTCTTATTTCTGCAGATGTAACACAGTGAGAATAATAAGAGAAAATATTCACGATTTTCAAATATTTATTCATTAAAGAAACGACAGCTTTTCTTTTTCTTTAGTGATGTCTAGAGAATATTTTTCAGTCGTTCATTTAAAGTTTCATATTAAATTCCTTAATTTAAAACACCCTTAGCAACGTCTCTTGAATTTTAAATAACATCTATATTCTTTTTTCTACACATTGTAAAATATTCTCTTATTTTCACACTTTCATTCACGGTATATTCATATCACCTATTCGAAATTATATGTATTTTGTAATAGTGTTTTTCGCTTGTTTCTCAATTCTAGCTTTAAAAATTTACTTATGAAATAAGCAAAGTACTAAATTTGATAACTGATAGATTTTCAAAATATTGCAGGTTTATTTTGTCATGATTTACCAATTGAAAGGCAGATCCTTTCTTAATAAGCGAAGTCACCTATCTCAATTTTTTGATATTTCAAAGAGGAAGAAAATACTCAATATTTCGCAACTAATAACGAATATTTATGAAATTTTTTAACATCTGATGTAAACATAAAACAGCGTATTCCTATCAGATATGGAAAAAATTCAGAAATATCCGTTATTGTCTTCGAAAAATTGAGTTTTTTCTTCCTCTTTGAAATTTCAGAAAATTGAGATAGGTGGTGTTGCTTGTTAAGTGACGAGATATTGGTTACCTATAAAACTTAAATTATTTCTTAGCAGTTTTTGGCAAAGACGATTTGAAGTAAATTAATTAAGTGGATTTAACCACAACTATTAAATAGTTAACCAAAAAATGACGCATCCTTTGAAATTACCTCATGTTACGAATTCGTTTCAAATACAAACGCACACAAATAATTATTTCCCTGATACTGCAAGTCACAATTTTCATTTACACAGAACATTTCTAACTGCTTGATTGGCGATGTAATTTAGAAATGATTGAAGAAAATCTCATAGAATAGAAATATATTAGTGAAGAACCTTCTGGAAGGAAGCTATATTTAGCATACTTCTCTCTAATTCAGTGGTAGCGAAGCTTTTTGAAGAGTGAGTCAAGGTTTATCCATTATTTCTTTATTGCCACTCAATGGGCCACTAAGTTAGTGGCGTCATTTGGAAGGGGGGGGGGGAGAGTGTGGCCCAAAGTGTACCAATAATTTGGAAAGACTGACATTTTTTAATAGTTAAACTTGACAGTTGTCCCTTTTTTATTTCTCACTTTTTAAAATCCTCCAAAAAATTTAGGTTTTCTTTTTGTTTCACAATATAAGACATTTATACAGGGTTTACACAAATGAAGTGACTCATTTCAAAAATTAAGAAAAAAAACTAAAAATGTTGGAACTACGTTTTTCTTAAAATGAGAGCTGTCTTTTTCGGATAGGTAACGCGGCGTTACGCCGTTCTAAATTTGTTACAGCTAGAAAATTCCGTACGGAATGGCTACCTACCAGCAGAAACCGATGCGTGTTTTCTGGCTTCTTTTTTCAATTTTTCTTGAATATCATGAAAACTCTTCAGCTTTCACACTGCATTGTGAACTAACAAATTAAAGAGCGTAAAATTCCCTACAAATGCATGCTTTTATTTTTCTTCCAGTTTTAATATTTTCTCAGATAATGGCTCTAAACATATTTTTGATTTCCAGTAATTTAATATCCCCTAGACCACCGAAATGGCATGCTACATATCTGAAAAAAACATTTTAGGATGTGCTCTCATGTAAAAGAAACCTTAATTCCAACACTGTTATTATTTTTTCATTAATTTCTGAGCTGAGTCGCTTCATTTGTGTGCACCCTGTATTTTAATTTTTTTTAATATCTTCGATTGTATGCTCTCTCTTTTCTGATATAAAATAAGTTTATATGAATCAATGCGTGGGTCGTTTTGAAAATCTTCGAGGGTCAGTGTTGACCCGCAGGTCATAGCTGCGACACCACCACATTATTATTTTTAAAGGAGAAATTTTATTATATTAAGATTAGAATTTCGAAGGACATCAGAAATTCTTGTTTGTTCAAGGCAAATTCACTGACGAATTTTAGCATGGATTTCTAGAAAACATTTACAATTCATTTTCTTATTGAGTCCACTAAATATTAAAAAAAGATATTTAAATAAAAATATACCCCTCAAAAAATTCTCGAAATCAGATATTTCAAATTCTTACTTACCTTTTTCAAATAAAAAAATGGAAAGGAAGTACACAGAATTTCTTAATTTAAATATTTGATCATAAATACGAAACTAGAAATTTATAAAATTAAGCGTATGAGAGAAACTTTGTTATTGCAATATTTTTCAGATAATTCACACCAATGTTAAAAATTCATCTAGCTTTCATCACTTAAAATATTGGCTTTTTATATATCGAAATTTAGACTTTAGAAGTTATCTTTAAAATTTTAATTTTTCTTGTAGCATCAAGCGAGTCGGATACTTCGAACTTTTTATATTGAATATTTTTTTACATATGTTCTTATGCAACATAGAAAACAACTCATTGGGTTAAGTAGCTTAACATGTCTTTAAAAATGTTAAATCCACAGATATTTTGTTATTTTTCAAAGAAATTTCTACGTTACTATTTTTGCTATACTTTTTATAGTTGATTAAATATGAGTACCAATTTAAATCATTAGTGGTTTTAAACCTAAGATTTCTTTAAAACAATAGGTACTGATTTTAATTTGTTTTTCTTATTGAGATGCGGCTAAAATATATAATATTCACAATTGGAGTTTTATATCTAGTTACCATTACTTTTTTTCTTTACACTCAGAAATATGGATTCCTATATTGATTTCATTTAAAGTAATTCTTATTTATTTCTTTTAACCGGCTTAAATGTAAATATTTTTGAAGTTTTGAAATTTATACATACGGAATATGTTATTAATAAAAAAAATCATTTTAGTTAAATTCTCATTCAGAATAAAGAACTCAGAATGAAGTGGAACACTTCATGCTATTTAATTGACTCAATGATATAAACTGAGCCCCACTGACTTACCTAGCTCTACTAGGGCGAGATTTTCCATAGGACCAGCCTAGGTCATGATCTATGGTGCAGACGTCAGGTAGAGCATATACAGAGGAACCTAAGCCATGATCTATGGTGCAGACGTCAGGTGGAACATATACAGAAGAAATAACAACCAAATATTTACAAATCTTTCAGTATTTTTTGTAAAGGCCATATAAAAAGATGATTTTCAAATTTTCATGCGTTACATTAAATATATTGAATGATACATTTTTTCGCCTTCTGTGGATTTGACCGTCTCTTGCCCTTTCACTTTTTTCCATTAAAATCGATTTAATAACATTTGTCCAATTCAATGACCCTTCAAACCTATTCACGGACAAAGGCGCGAACGAATACGTTCTAGTAGGTATTCTAGTTCTAGTAGGTATTCTACTAGTTCTAGTAGGTATTTCAGATAGACATTTTATGCCTATTTTCGCAGGTGTTAATGTTGTATTATATCATTCAGTAGTTACAATTAACAAGATTTAACAAAGATATTAAATTTCAATTAATTAAATTAATCAGTCAAAATTAATTAAAACTTTTTGTATTATATAGAATGGCGCATATGCAGCTATTTCTAATAAAATACAAATAATAAAAAAAGAAAACAAAAATTTAAAAAAAAATTAAAAAAGAAAAAAGGATAAATAAGAAACGGAAGAATTAAATCAGTGTTTATGTATAAATAATATACACTTGAGCAGGCTTCAAATAATTTATTATGTGTAAGATTTTCAAAAAATCAAATGTATTATATTATATATAATATTTTCTTTAAGAATCGTTATTGTTTAATTCTTCTGTTTCTTATTTATACTTTTTCCTTTTTTAACTTTTTTAATTTTTGTTTTGTTTTTCTATTATTCATTCAGTAGTGTATTTTTGAAATCAAAATTTTACTGTGGTTCACAGATTATAAAGATTTATATTAAGTGATTATATGTTTCAAAGATAAATTTTTGTACATTAAATTCAAAATTATATATTAACTTTTTTTCAGAGGGTGCGCAGAATATGCTTTGGCATTGGGCGTAGACATGTGTAAATCCAGCCCTGGGCTCTACATCCAATTGTAACTTGAGGAGATTTTACACATTTCAGCATCACCATATTGACAAAGATTCCTCCAGCAGAATGGACATGACTGCAATTATTTCGCTAACTCGATTCGTTGAAACTTAAGAACTTTAATAATTAGGTTACTTCTCATAGACAAATCGTATAGCCATTAGGGTATTAAATGTTATTAGTTAGAAGATAAGAAATAAGATCACTGAATACATGTCTTTGGAAACAGTAGTATAATTATATACATAATGACTTAGGATTGGTGTTCTCAGACAAATAGCTTTAATATCCTTAACTGTAATTGTATAATTTGACAAATGAGAACTTAAACATTTCAAGTGAACAGACATTTACCACAATGGTGGCCAATTGTCTCTCCCTGAATGAATGTTTTGAAAATAATTGTATTTGATCTAGAAAGCAAGCATTAAAAAGACAAATGTTGTCGATTAGGAAGTTTAGAACATTGAATTGTATTGATAAAGTACTAATTATAGGGTGGTCATAAATTATTGGACCCATTTCAAAAATCCATACAAAAATATGATAATCTTATAACTGATTTTATTTTTAATGAGAGAGCAAATAAAAACGTTTTTTTTTCAGATGGGTGGCGTACCATTACGGCTTCCTAAATTTCCTACAGTGAGCGATTTTTATACGTAATGGCTACCGATCAGAAGAAGACAATGCGCGTTTTCTGGTTACATTTTTTAGTTTTTCTTGTATATCTCGAAAACTATTCAGTTTTCGAATTACAATTGATTTAAGAAATTAAAGAGAGTAAAATTCCCTACATAGACATGCTTTTAATTTTCTTGTAGCTTTAATAGTTTCGTAGATAATAGCTCTGAAAAATGGAAGATGTCCAATAATTTATGACCGCCTAAACCACCGTAACGGCGCGTTTCCTATATGAAAAAGCTTTTATTTGCCTTCTCATTTAAAAAGCCACCGTAGTTGTAACATTATCATTTCTTTTATTAATTTTTGAAATTGATTCAATAATTTATGACCACCTTGTATTTTGATTGCAATATTATGAGATTAAGAGCTCTAGTAAAAATCTTATATGAAATAGAACATTCATTTCTGATTATGAACCGACTAACTAAAAAATCTATATAGCTGGATATTTATTCATTAGTTGTTATGCCTCGTTTGCAGTTGATAATTTTTTATTATAGGGGGTTCAGTTCTCAATATTTGAACAACTTTTGCAATGTTTACAAATGATATGCAACAAAATTTAATACCATAATACAACATAAAAGAAAGTTTATGAAAATTTTTAATTCAATTAATATACCAAAATTAAATTACTTATCTTGTTTATACACATTTGTTTGACAAAATTTACATGTGAGCATAGAAACAAATTTCTTAACAAGGTTTTTCTTTCAAAGATTTATTTCATTAATTTCTATATAATTTAAAATTCTGACATTTATTTTGCTGAATTTATTGATACTTTTATTTCCAGTTGCAGTGAAATCTTTTAAAATATACAGGGTGGTCATAAATTATTGAACCCATTTCAAAAATTAATGATAAGAAATAATTTTACAACTATGGCTTTTTTAAAGGAGAGAGGATAAAAATTTTGTTTCGAATAGGTGGCGTATCATTACCGCGTTCTAAATTTGCTACAGCGAGATATTTCCGTACGCCGCAATGGCTTCGAATCAGCAGTAACCGATGTGGGTTTTCTGGTTTCCTTTTTAATTATTCCTATATAACTAGAAAATTATTCAGTTTTCGATTGCAGTTGATTTAAGGAATTAAAGAGCGTGAAATTCCCTACAAATACATGTTTTATGTTTGCTCTAGTTTCAATACATTCGCAGATAATGGCTCTCAAAAACGGAAGATGTCTAATAATTTAAGACCCCTTAGAGCACCGTAACGGCGAGATACCTATCTGGAAAAACTTTTCAAAATGCGCTCTCATTTAAAAAAAATACCTTAGTTGAAACATTATAAGTTTGTTTATTAATTTTTGAATTGGGTCCAATAATTTATGACCACCCTGAATTTTTCATGTGCTACTGAATAATTTGCACATAAATAGTTCCCAATTTATATTTGTCGATTTATTTTTTGTGATATTAGTGTTTATAATCAAATATAAAATTTTTATCTGAATGATTTAATTTTTTACAACTTATCCTTCGTGAAAAGGCATGATATTCTTATCTACGTTAAAAATTACATTATCAAATTTGTTGAAAGTCCATTATTTCATATTGTAAATTATTATCTTCGATTAATGAAATTTATTTATTTATATGAACAAACAAAAAAACTATTTCTATTTATATAAAATATCTTCCGAAACACATAGTACATATAGAAATTATAATTGCGCATTGAAAAGATACATATGTTTAGCATTTATCACATTTCTTCACTACGTACAATGCCTCAGGTTCAAACCTGATTATATTTGCGTATATTGCAAATGAAACTATAATTCTCGAGCCCAAATTTACACTAACCTATAATAAATATATTTTTTAAAGGTTTTAACTACAGAAATGCTACGAAATTTAGTTAGATTTTAAACTAAGCAGTTTATATAAAAATCAACAAATAGCCAAGTTTGCAACCAAATTCGTGCTAAACCTTCACTTAGCGTAAAACCTAATTGCTGTCCTAAGTGATTTTTTTAACATAGCATTAAGTGTATTATAATATATCATATATGGAATAAAACAGAAATAAACTCGTCTCCAAAAGAGCTATGGTTTTAAAAATCGCGCATCGAACTTAAATGAAAATTCTTCCAAATATTAACAAACATCTCTAAAATTCCTTTGGAGGTGCAATTGGAAAAGAAATAGTTATATTCGTAAGTTCCTTTTAAGTAAACATATGCAGCATGAAAATAGCTTTTCAATAATGCATATATAAAAAAACTGAAAACCATAATATTTCTTATTAAATATATTAAGAGTTTTAGTTTTTATATTCTTACGCATAATGTAAAACTTTCTAAGTATATAATCACAAATTTAGTACTTTAGTTTCATCAATTAAGTACTTACTAAAATGATGAAACTTGCATTTTAATTTAACAAATTGCGTTGCACTCCCATTAATGATGCTAGAGGCTGATTTCAAAGTAAAATAAATGCTTCCGAAAATCCAGAAACAATTTTCAATCATCAGCTATTATAATAAGCATGCATTACAAATGAATAATTCAATTAAATTTTTATCAAATTTCCAGTTCAAGTTTATTATATTTCCTCCTATCTTCCATTAAGAGGAAGTAATTCCAATCAATTCATTCATAGCGAGATTAAATACAACAACAAAATATAAATTGATATAATCGATGATAATAGAACATGAAGATTCATTAAACGACAAATATATGGATCCTATTTCGTGGTTATCATCTGCTGCGATCTAATTTCCTTTCATTGAAACGACTACCTCCCAAAATTCTGAAACAATTCTCAATCATCGGAGAGTTATTATAATTGAATGATATATCAAATTGAATTATGCGGTATTTCTTATTGAAATTTTGGTTCTTTTCCTGTATTCCATGAAAATGACGAAGTTTCTTATAAAATCGTCTGTTGAGATTAAATAAAATATAAAACAAAATATAAAAACAGGATTTACATAAAAGTAATTAGAAATATAATAAAAAAAGGAAACAAATATTCCATACCAGATTGAAATTTGGATGAATACATTTTCCAGTGCATCTGGAAGTGTCATTTAAAACTCAGTGGTTTGGAACGTAAATTGGATTCAGGAACATATTGAATTTGAGAATTAAATTGAATGTAATTGCTTTATTATATTTCCACATTAAACCAATAATATTTATCGATCTATTTTCACTTGAGAAAGAGAAAATATATTCATTTCTGAGTATTTTCTTTGTACTGTGAGAGAAACGAAATTTGAAGTCTGAGTAAAGATATGATCTAAAACGAAGGAAAAATTGTTTCTCCCCTTATATTTTTCACGCTTCCATTTAAAAGTGTTCTCAGAGATGCAATTTTGCGATCGATTCTCACTACTTGAAGTACAATTGTCCTGAGATTTTGTGCAGTTGTGTGTTCCCGATGAGAGTACAATATTGTTATATTTTCGGAGTTTAATAATTAGTTAACTCTTTAGCGGCTTAGTAAGATTATGCTTGAGTTTTTTAGCATCGAACTTAACCTTTTAAAAATATAGTTTTATCGGCTGGACCCCCATCTCACGAAATTTTTCCGCAATCAGTACAAATCACTGAATTCGATTTGAATTCCCGCTTCCTCAAATCTATCAAAACATCCAAGCTTTCTTAGTCATTAATTAAAAATTACAACAGTTCCCGAAACCGCCCAAGCCTTCATTATAGGTTAATTGAATAATATCAATTAAACTTTATTTCCAAATCCTAGGCGTTATTCAAAAGTGAATTGGAAAAGATAATTTTAATATTCTATCTTCTTTGCCATAGTGAATTATGAAATGTCTTACAGATTTAAAATTATAAAGTAAAATTGTTTTCAAAATTTTTTTTAAAAATTAATTAATTTTTTAAAAAAAATTTAAATTTTAGAAACCTTCTTCATTTTAAATAAATAAATATTATAAAACCAAAAAGAAATCATAAATGGGATTAAAAATACCACAACTTATGAAATGAGCGTTTTCTAATGGTAATATCAATGTATTGATTTAGTGTTGGTACATTTAGTGTTTAATGTTGTCGTTGCTTTCAGATTTTTTTCACAACGGTCACTTCTTTTATAAAGAATTAGAAAGATTTTTTTAAAAGATTTATAAAGAAGATTTTGTTCAAAACTTGTTCGCTGGAGGACAGAAGCCTTGACCCACTTTTCTTAGTCATTGAAAACCATCTGTTTACTCACATTTTTGTTTGCTCGAAGGAAAGACAGATGTATTGATGAGGCTGGGATTGATGGCCTTCTGGTGGAGCTACTTCAGATTATTTGAGGTCAGATGAAACATTCCAATGATGAATTCCAGAAAATATTGCCTTTTTTATGTTTCGAAACAATATTATTTTACCTGTTCCATATTTATTTAAAAAGCTGGTTCAAATTCTTTAAATGTTTCTAGCATCAATGATATCCTGACTTAGTTATAGGCTCTCACAGTAGATAAATTTCTTTCGATTCTGTCAGACAGATTAAATGCTTCACTTGTTCCGATTGTATCTTTCACATTAAAAATATTTTTTATTAGATAATTTATAAAAAAATATGCTAGAAAAATATCTTACTTCACGCTAAAAGCAGTTTTTTCACTCTTTGTAGACAGGTGGCTTTTTAGAACACTCTGATCAGGTTGGCGCACTTTATGCGCCATGCCGTTTTTCCAAGCTCTACAGCTATTTAATTATACATAAATTTAATTCTTATGGTGTAATAATATTAGAGGTTGAATGGATGGATGATACAAACATGTGTGTACGAGTTTGAGTCGCTATCCTCTTCGTGAACTGGATTATCCTCTACATCCGTTTCAGAATCAGTTTCTTTTCCGCTGTATTCAGTTGCTTCTCCATCGAAATTTAATACATCAGATTCGTCCTCAGCTGGTATTTTCTAGCTTAATTCTTCCAAAACAGTTGAATATTGCTCTGTAGGTATAATTTCCCGCCGTTTCGTCATAGCCAGGTTGGGTTATGGAGAATGTGTTATGCATTTTCAACATCGTTTAGACCGAACTGACTCATTCATTGTCAGTGGAAACTATCGGAGCAAGTAGGAGGAACGTTAATACGAGGTCAGAAGGGTAGCGAGCTC
>BGPR01002297.1:37283-52940 GCA_013235015.1 Araneus ventricosus
TGTTTTTATTTAGCTTATGGTACATTCGTCCTCAGCTGGTATTTTGTAGTTTAATTCTTCCAAAACAATTGAATATTGCTCTGTAGGTATAATTTCCCGCCGTTTCGTTATAACCAGGTTGGTTTATAGAGAACGTGTCATGCGTTTTCAACATCGTTTAGACCGAACTGATTCATTCATTGTCAGTGGAAACTATCGGAGCAAGTAGGAGGAACGTTAATACGAGGTCAGAAGGGTAGCGAGCTCCCCACCTTCGATTGTTTTTATTAAGCTTATGGTACATACTCACTGGCGCACTCTGTACGCCTTACCTGTCCGCAAACTTTCATAAGAGAAATGTGTTAGATGCGGTTTAAATTATAAAAATGGAAGAAATATTATTATTAAAAGATGGACAGGTCTGAGATCATTGTATACATTTTCTTCAATATTAACTTTTATAAAACAATTCATATGAATGAAACTGACTCTATAATTCACTCCCTAAAAATGTAGATTTCTTATATTTTTGCGACAAAATGCTTTATTTTTGATAATCAGTTATATTGAAAGCAACTTTAAACGATATATTCATAATTGATGAAATCGTTAGACAATTCAAAATTGCAAAATCGTTTTCAATCCGCGCACCAACTTTAAAAAAAAAAATTAAGTTGTAAAGACACTTACACACTTTTTCGAAGTTTTTACAATGGCATCAAGTTTCCTACAAGAAAAATTTAATCTCAAAGTTTTTTATCGTCATAGGGCTTATATGTACTTAACTAAAACGAGTTACTCTCGTTTAAAGTAACCATAATGCTTAAATCCGTTTCGCAAACATCATAGAATTTTTAGATTCTCTTATAATATCAAAAGCCAGGAAAAGTAAATATTTGTCTTACCTAGAAATATGGAAAACTTATTTATCTTAAAAGGAAACTTCATTTTTTTCTTTTAATGGTTGAAAGAATACTCGTGTTTCAGAGATGGAACTAAATTCATTCCCAAAACGACTTACTTCTATTTAGTGTAAGAACAAACTATAAATCTTTTTCTGAAATTCAGACCATTTCTAAAAAATTTAATTTCTTGCGAGGACTCTTTTATAGGAAAAACAAAGTCAACATTTCAATTATTTAACTTTTTAGAGGAACCTGAGGACGAGTGCATTAATTCTTGTTTATTACATTCCATATTAAATTAAGGTTTTCAATTTTTAACTGGTTTTAAACAATGTCTTCTATTTTCTTTTCAATTTGAAAAAGGTTAGATTTGTCAAAATTGTATTTTTTATGCGCAACAATTGGGATATACTTCTTGTACTTAATCTTATTATTATTTTCCATAAATGTTTTACCCCCCGTAAAGAAAATAAGTTTGTGGGTCTCTGTATATTTCCTGTTTCTATTGTGCATTATGTTTTTTAGGTATTCTAAAGCCAAAATAATGCTAAATTATCTGGTTTTTGAATGTATATACAAAGTATCAGACGTCGTATATATTTAAAATTCTATTTGGTAGTTAATTTATTTTACACAAAATATAAATAGAAAGCGTTTCAAAGAACAAGTACGTGAAAAGACAATATAAATACCACTATATTTAACTCTTTACTCCCGATGAGACTTTTTTCTTCTCGCTTCTTTAAAACCGGTATTTTTCGGGAGGAAGCGACATTAATTGGACTCTCCCAATCTGGGTAGTCCTTTACCCCTTCAGCCCACCCCTTCTATAACCTTCCCTTAAAGCGCACGGAAATGGGCTGTGATTAGCAAAGATATAATTGCCCCTACTGCGCTTATCTCCTAAGCGATCTCAGAACCTCACCTCCCCTCAAAAGAATTCAACCGCCTTAGACCGGCCATTGTCTATGTTAAGGGGAAGAGTTGGTTTGAGACACGCCGGGACCGTCTCGTTCGGTGTGAGAGGTTAATAAAGTTCATTAACCAGTGGAAGGAAAGCTGAAATTTTACACCTAAATGTTGGGACAAATTTACATCATTAAGTGCATTCTTTTATGTGTCACTTTATATGAATATTTATGTATGGATAATTCAATGTTTCAATATTGCATAAAGTTTGCTAGCTCTTTTATCAAGACAGATTCAGAAATTTCGAACTGACGTTGAACTCACTTTTTTCAGATATCAGATGCGTATAACTTACAATCTCACTAAAATAATAACGCCTTAGAGTCGCAGTTCTTACCATTATTCGGATTTTAATAAGATGAGATAAAATATTTAAAGGATAAAATTTTAGGTTTATTAAATCTGTCTGTACGTGTGTATTTTCTTTTTTAATATAAATTTTGGCTGTGAATTGCCTTATACGATAGTAAAATACAATCAAAGAAAATCACGCATATTACTTAAGTGGTAGGAATTTAGCGACAATTTTAAAGCTTTATATCTCTGGAGAAACAAACATACAAACTGAAACGCAATATGCTCTGATTAGAAATATATGTCTTCCCAAATGAAAATAATATATATTTCCGAGTCTTTTCAGACGAAGAAACTTCGAAGAAAAATGCTTTTCTTTTTTCAATCGTACATACAACGGTATATTAATATTCATAACCAGGCGGGAAGAATCTCCCATAAAGGAAATCAAAGGCGGCGTTTTCGGCTGTCAGAAAACACGGTGAGACTCTACCTGAAAAAAAAGGCATAATGCTTGTCTGTCGTCTAGAGGAAGAAATAAAAGATAAAGCAAAATCCTTTCAGCTTTTTGGAAAAGAAATAAAAAAAGGCAGAGGAATCTACCCCGAGCCAAGTTCGGTAAATATAAGGAATAAAATATAAGTAATAAAAGTTCATAACCCGTTCGGAAACCTGAATGAATGCTGCGACCAAATATAAAATTCATCGTATACTTTTTCTCAGTAAAAAAATAAGATACGCGGTACTTATAAGATAAAGTAAAATCGATTTCCACACTGAAATTTGTTTGAATAAGTAAGTAGTTCCTTGAATTGATACTCAAAAGTAATATTCTTAACCCTTTCGCACCGAGCGAGGCGGTCTCGGGCAGTCTAAAATTTCTCCTTTACAGTGACGAAGGCCGGTCTGTGGCGGTTACCTTCTTTTGAAGTGAGGTGAGGTTCTGAGATACAGTGACCTCTCACTTGTACGTGCTCTCTTTTATGCGCGTTTTTTACTTATGCACGTTTTTTTCGAGGTCCCGGCCAGGGATATAGGAAAACAATGATAACTCTTATTCATTTATGCGCCGCATTAACAAATCACCTCTCACATACGCGCGTCACAAAAATTTTCTTAGTTTAAATAGTTTTTTTTCAGCAGAACAAAAACCCTTTTTGCTCTGCTTCTAGGAATGCATTCCCTCGTCCTTCCTCTATCGTTCAGTTTCCAGGAACGCATTCCTCTAACTTATACACAGGTGTGTGCGTGGGGGTTCTTGTGATTGACGTCAGTAAAAGTATCATAAAGCAGCCAATTGGAAAGTTTAGTACGGTACGTACCACGTGGCATTGATCAATAACGAAAGAACCATCTTTGGAGTTTTGATTAGATGGTTACGTTTTAAAATGACGAACAGAACGAAATTGTCGCTTTCGTTTAAAATGGATGTTATTAAAAAATTGGAAGAAAATCCTTGCATCTCGAAAAAAGCTTTAGCTGAACATTCTAATGTCCCAGAATCGACATTGAGGGAGATTTTAAAAAATCGGGAGCATTTCCGTTTCCTTTGTGTTCTTAAAAATAATTACCGGAAGTTTTAAACGTATTTGCATTGTGAAACTAATCTTATTCACATTTTACATTAGTATATAAATATTATTAAATAGCAATATATGTACACTTTATTGATGTTTCACTTTTAAGCTCCCTTTTGTGGTTTTTCACTTATGCGAGTCTCTCACTTATGCGCGTTTTTTTTCGCTGTCCGCTGCGTCCGCGCATAAGTGAGAGATCACTGTAGCTTCGGAGATGAAGCGCTGTATAGGTTCCAATTATCCTTGCCACCACAGCCCATTTCCGTGCGCCTGAAGGGAAGGTTATAGTAGGGAATAGGTGGTGGTGTAAATCACCAACCGGGGTGAGAGAGTCCAATTCATGTCGTCTCAAAAAGGGGTTTTTAAAGGGGATAAAAGAAAAAGGCAACCTCGGGATTAAAGAGTTAAATAGAAGAAAGCTTAAAGCCATACAATTTGAAATGAAACAGTTCCGCTTAATTATGATGCGGTTAAATATATTAATCAGAAACAAGCATATTCTTACCTGTATTCTCGACAGTTTTACATTGTTTTACTCTTCCAAGATAAGGTAGATCGTTGAGACTATTTGGAATTATATGGCTATAAATATTTTGTGTTTTATAAGATTATAATAATTTTAGAGCTATAATTATAAACAACTGAATTGCTATTCAATACAGCTTCGTTTCTAAAATACACGGATACTTTTTAAACTAGAATAAAATATAGGGAGAGGTGATATTCGCATGTCGGAAAAAATATTTTGTTTAGAAAATAATGTAGGTTGCTTTAATACGTCAGGCGCCAAATCGTGTATTTCTGTTAGTCGTCGGGAAAAATCTAGAAGTTATACTTTGTAGGACTAATTTTGCATTTTATTAAGTTATTTTTCAATTAATCGCTTTGTTTTTCTTTAGTTTCGCTTTAATACGCCAGGCGCCATTTCGTAGCGAGTTAGAGAAAGATTGATTACAAGATTCCGTAATGATTATATTGATGAAATAAGAGTTATACTAAACCTTAAAATATATTAAATACAAAAAACAAATCTTTTCATAAAAAAATCTGGATATTGAAGCAAATATCATGAAATCAAGAGGCAATGAAAATAATGCAATGAAATGAATCACGATGAATATCAGAAGAAGAAAAATCCTTAAACATTAAATAAATATTAAAACATGTTACGAATGTGATAAAAATTCCAACTTAGAAAATTAGCATCAGAACCACACACTTTATAATTTTTGCTTAGTTCTTCAGATATTTTATAGGTCCGCTGCGGCCTAGTGGTAAGGTCCCGGGACTAGTACCGGAGAGCCCCAGGGTCGAAACCCGATTCCACTGAAGACCCCCACCCCCACCCAGTGTATCTGGGCCCGCCGCACGCCAGGGGAAAATCCTCCCACTGGTGGGAAGCGAAAATTTGGAGGGGGGTCCCAGCGCAGGCGACGTCCTCATCATTTGACCTCGATTCAAAATTATGAGGTGTGTACGAAGACAGCCTTCCTGTTAATATAGGTAAATAGAACTTCAGTAATCTTACGAACAATATTTTCTTCATTTTTGCAGACTAATAAAAGTGCACTTAGTCAAACTATTTTATTTCCATTGATTGACTAGACACATTTTTCTTGATCTGTTCAATGACACAGTAAATGCACACAACAATACTCACATTCCAAATAACTTTATCTCATTTGATCTACCGTAAGAATCTATTTTAAGTTTATAGAGATCTTTTTAGGGGTGATTGGGGTCAATATACATCACACGTTCAGGATGTTTACTCTCTCAAATCTGATCGAATTTCAGGATTTGTGAAAATTTTAACTCTTTATATTTCTCGAATTTTGAAGTAGAAGAAATGTATCATTTAGTGATTACATACATTTATTGACTTTATAGTGCATAATAGGATAAATTTACATATAAAGGAAAGGGCGGTATGAATATCTGAATGATATTTATTCTAATTAAACGGGCATAGAAATTCAAATTTAAGGTCATAAAATGGCTCTCAAGACCCAATTGATAAAGATTTTAAGATCAGTATTTTAATTCATTGAATAGCAAGATGTATTATAAAATATCTTTGTATTCCACGGATCATTCTCTTTCTGTCTCCATTATCTTAACATAGATATCTATAAATGTCCATAATTCATGTTTAAATACAATCCTTGAACGTTAAATGAAAAGCAGTTTTTATATTCTCATTTCTTTTATTCAAGCAAGAAAATTCAAAATGTTTTGAACTTTTAAATGCTAGTACCGAAAATATTTTTAAAAAATAAATTAAGCATTTAAATATCATGTTTTATGATCTAAGCTTCATTTGAAGATATTATTTGCTGTCGTATTATCAAAATAAGATAATGATAGTGATACTAATGATAAATAAACTTTAATAAGATAATGATAAGATTATGAAAAATAAACTTTATAAATAATAGTTTTTAAAAAAGACACTTTTATGAGTGCATAAAACAGAATTTATTTGTATATTAAATATTTTCTACTTAATCTTGCGATTAACTTTTATCAAACTCGCGATCAAGTAGAACGACTGTTACGGAAACAAGATTTAATTTAATTAATTTATTAACTGATAATCAAATTCTGAAAATATTACAATAATCTATTTTGATCAAAAACACACAAGCGTGCGAAGTTTCGAAATAATTGCACTTTAGTAAATTAGTAAAATTCGATTATAATATACGATGTTCACAAACATGAAACAAGTCAAGTTAAGTAAAAGTGTTTAAAAACAACACAAATGCTGTTAAAAATACCTTTATTGACTTCTTATTGTGCTTGTTTTGATCACCTTGTATTTACTAGAACCTTCCTTACTTGTTTTTAAATTTCTGTTTTAACTTGGAATAGATTTATTGAATGAATTTTTTATCTACCAAGCGCACAGAAATCCAATCAGTGCAAATAGAAAAAAACTACATATATCATAGAAGCTCTCCTTTAAATCGAATCGACTGCAAGTTTATTACAGTAGCACAGTCTGAGACGTGACATGAAACTTAGAAAAACAGGACACGTGCCTTCACTAAACGGGTATGTTTATCCTGCGTAACTAGTCAATGGTTCGACAAGGTTTACTTCCGGGAAATTATGAGGTATCGGAATTCCATACGAATATTTCTTCTGCAATGTAATACATATTTGTTATTTAGAACAATGATACCAATATATTCATAAGCGTGTCATATATAATAGTGCGGTATAGTAAATGTATGATAACAATCGATATAAAGAATTAGAAAACATTCCTTCCGAATTTAAAATGTATTTCTAGTAATAGAAAATTACAATATTTTAAAACGTATTTTTACAAACAAGTAATGTCGCTTTCCCACAATGTTAGTCTTATAGATGGAAAGAGACATTTACAGTCGTTCTTACTACCTATCGGGGGATGTAGGTCAACGACCCTGGACCTTGGAGACACTGACCATTTTGGCGACAAAATGAAAGTCCTCTAAAACACTAGAATTTTCTTGATAACTCTATTATGGGCGGAAATATATTTAATCTACTCTATGATACTATGTGACGTCACAACCTGTCAGGAAAGGTATAAAAACCCAGAGTTGTTGAGATGAGACAATCGTCTTTGAACGTCTTATTCGCATTGCTAGTTGATCAGCTGTTAGACGCTGAGTGCTATTGTTCGTGCTATTGATGTTATTGTTAGTGATTTGCTGTCTGCTTGTACTGCTAATTTGCGCAAGTGCTGCTTCTACTGCTAATTTGCGCAAGTGCTGCTTCTACTGTTACCTGCGCTTCGTGTTTTCAGAAATATTCGAGAATAAAGTGTCATTCTCCATTATCCTGCTCGTTGGACTATTTTCACCGTATACACCGGGACGATTTTCGTAACAGTATTGTACTGTATTTCAAACATTGGATTAAGTAGGATGACTCTTTCCTTGCAAACAACGCGTTTATTCTATACTTATACAACAAATAGTTAATTTTTATCACAAGAAATTATTTATATTCTGTTCCCCACAAAATTTTCTCAAACTATGAAAATCGATTCCATAAACATTTTCTTCTTCCATCTCTGTTTCCAGACAAAGTTCAGGAAAAAAAGTAGCATTTTTATTAAATTTTATTTCACTTTTTCACAAATTCATGTGCCCAACTATTCTTTTGATTTTTATTAATTTCTTTTTAAAAATTGGTTATATTTTTATGACGTCGTAATATTTTAAATATCTCAATATGGACTAATAAAAATTATATAGGATATACATTATAAGAAATGTTTTTAATATCACTTACCTATATCACAATACTTACACTGACACGTGACAAAACATATTTAGAAAGAAAGAAAAAAACAACTAGTTATCACAAAATGCCTTTATTTTCGATGTTCAAACTGCTCTTCGTCAGCTACAATGCACATCTGGACCCTTGCTTGAACTTCACGTTGCACACGGTGTAGCACACCGGGTATCACGTTGGCACAAGCATCCATAATGCATCGTTGAAGGTCCAGAGTTGGCGGAGGGGTCGCATACACCTGCTGTTTGAAGTATCCCTACAGGAAAAAGTCATCTGGAGTCAGATCAGGTGAATGTGAAGGCCACTCTTGGAAACCACCAAACCCGATTATTTGCCCCGAATTCTTCCACCAGGTACTGATGATGTTTTGTGCGCAGGCGCACCGTCATTGTTGGAACCATACCTTTCGGAGCTGAAAACAAACAAATGTGCATTTTAAGCGTTTTTTTTAAGCAGTCATGATCATAAGGTGTCTTTTTGTACTAAAATGATGATTCTCTACAACTTTGCAATTCATTTTTTTCCTCTATCTCGTTCCGTTTTCGAGATAAGAACGCTAACTCCACCCTTTTCCACCAGGTGGCGCTGTAAGTGGTTTCATCCAGTATCGCATAGTCTCTTTACCATACCTAGACACCACTCTTATGAATATAGCTGTATCCATTTGGTAGTTAAAAGGGCGGTAAGGGACTTTAGTGGGCACCCTGTATATTCAGCTAACTCGTGTAATTTTGTTATAAATGCTACGTTGTAGTGCCTTCGATTTTGTAATTTTCAGTAGAGTTAAAATGAATAGACATGGAAAAATAGTATAAATTTCAAAAATAAACTTATCTACACAATTTAAATAAACAGACAGCATATATTTGCACAAATTAATTGTCCCAAATATTTGCAGAAAGTAAATTTAAAAAAATCCTAATGTGAAGAGGCACGGATATTCAATTTAAAATAATATTTCCAAATTCAAGAGTTTAGAATCGCAAATACAGTTTCAGATGCAGATAAATACTCTGTACAGTTTAGAATCACTCGTAATAATAAGTAATTATCATTTTGTAATATTTCATGTGTTTTATTGAGTGTATCTTTTGATTATTCAAATATATAAAACTTTTCAATTGAAATTATTCTAGAACTCTTTAATTAAATGAATAATCTAACAAAATATGGATTTAAGAAATCGATGTAAAGCTATACATTTTAAATTAAAAAATTTATAAATTGTTAATCAGGTTTCATCACGTGCCTTAATATTTAAAATAATTCTGGTAGCAGAAGTACTAGTAAAATTTGAATTTTATTGTTAATCGCCTTGAAATCTTACTTGTGTGAGAGCAGTCTTATTTCGTCAATTTTCATTAGTAATAAAAGTTGTAAATAATGACTAAAAAGATTACAGTTGGGTTGTCTACAAATATAATTTCTTTACGCAAAATTTCTTAAATGTTATGTTTAAAAATGGAACAAATATTGATATTTTGAGAGTACAGAAAAAATTGCGATGCTGTGAAAACATGCACAGTATTTTCATGAGATTATAATAAGCGAATTGCTTATTCTTTGCTATTTAAACAAGAAGAAAAAGTGTATTTATTGTGAAAAGTGTAAAACAATATTTTATTACTCTTATTTTGCCTTTCACGATAACTAAATAGCGCGTTTTGTTACAGTAGTGTTAAAAATAAATGACTGGATGTCATTTATTTTAAATGTCTTTTTCAAACAGCCTCTGTTGTTAAATGCATAGGACTACTTTACTCGCGTGACTCTTTTCCGATTTTCAAAATTTTTTGTAACTTCGGTTGTTACCCTTTATCTCTAAAATAAGACATTAGTTATGTTTTTAACATATGTAGTTACTACCAAGATATAGCGGATAGCGTCACCAATTCATGCGTATTTTTGCCCAAATTCGCGACGCAGTAGTCACTGAACCACAATTCCGACTTTCATTTTTTTAAACTTCTGTTGTTACCCTTTATCTCTAAAATAGGACATTAGTTATGATTTTAACATATGTAGTTACCGAGATATAGAGGATCGTCAATACAACGTTTTTAGTGGCGTTTCGGCGTGTGAATCAAATTCCTTCCTGAGACCCCAATAGGAGGAACGTAGTCCTACGTTAAAAACAAAACATTTATTTTGCCCATTATATACGAATGCTGATGGTTTTTTTCTTTTCTTACCTTTATATGCAGTAGAAATTCAAAATGTGTACGGCTCGCAACAACAATGAAATAGAGAAATCCGATTCTTTCGAGTCCCGAATCTGATCGGAAATCAATTTAATTATGTATATTGTGAGGAACTTGAAAGAGGCAAAAGGATCGCCGATAAAGATCAAAAGTGGAGCGTGATCGCATAAACTTTTACTGCTCCTTTCACAAATCGAATCATCTTGGCGCCGCTCTCTCCTCATAAGGGCGGCGTTTATGATCCTAAACTGGAATAATTTCACCAAACATGTCCTGATAAACTTCCCGTCTCAGAAATTAAATATTCATCGGCCCAAGCTGCAAGATTTGAAATCTGCTGTACAAGGTTCAGCGTAATATAATAAATAGAGCTCTGAATTTCGTTAACATCTATGTATTATTTATTAATAAAGAAGCAGTTTAGGAGTTGATACATCGTACACTTTCTCGTGCGAGATGTATAAAAATAGAAAGTATTGTATTCGTCAAAAAATCTGACGTTAAGATTTCGATGAATATTCACGATTTAGCGTTCTCTCTTCTCAAAGATTCTTCCAAAGAAAAAGCCTTCATGGAATTATACTGCTTTGTCTTTGAAATGGGCCGCATTGGCCTAGTGGTAGGATCTCGGCTATGGGCCGTAGGGCTCCAGGCTCGAAACCCGATTCCACTGTAGATCCGCAGTGTATGGCTCCTGTTGCACGCTAAATCATACGTAGTGTCCAAACGCTCTCCCGTTGGCTTGGCGTGGATGTTTGGAGAGGGGGTGCCAGCTCAGATGTCGTCCTCGTCATCTGACCGAGTTTCAAAATGACGAGGTTCGTCCCAAAATAGCCCTCGTGTTGCTTCAGAACGGGACATTAATATAACTAAACTAAACTAAACTAAACTAAACTTGTCTTTAAAAATGTTAACTAAAAGAAAGGCTAAACGAATGAAATGAGGCATGCTGCCTTTGAACCAAGACTGTAGATTTTTATCACATTTTGGACGAAGGTTGTCAACGGTAAGACTCTCGGTGCATCCGTTGCTTTGCACTTGATCACGACAACTCGAAACTACAATGAGCTAGATAGATGGAAGTTGGCATGCTCTTTTATCGCCAGAATAGCAGATTTTGGCCAAATTGTGAAATAAATCGATAAACCTGGAGTTTAGAGAGCGTACTATTTTCTCGCCAATTATATTTGGTGCAAATTTATTTGCCGTCGCCAAACACTGTTTAGGATGCGCAGTGAGTTTTGTATAAGTCTCCTGTGCATTTGATGCCTACGGTATCTTAGAACGAGAGATTGAGCACCCAATGCCTTCGGCATTGCAAGGGTGAACCGGGCAAATTTTTTAAACTTAAAAATATATCAGCGGCTTCGCTTTCAGCAAAGCTGGTCCCTCGTAGCTTCGCTTTTCCATTGAGAAACGAAACATACAGGGGAAAGCACTAACGCAGAAAAAACACGACGTCTCAAGACGATGAAACGTATCAAGTTAACCATTGTTTCCAGAAAAATCATTCCTTGTTCGATATTTGGAAGCCATAATCAGCAACACAGAGAAAGAGAATCAGCAAATTAAATGAACGAAAATCTTCAGAAGAGAAGCGAACGGTTATTGGAAAAAAAACGTTTGGTAAATGATCAAGAATTCCAAATCAAGTATTATTTAAATTCGTACGCCGACCCATCAAATCGGAGAGAGCAGACAGTGGACCAATGGAAATGAGGCGGAATTAAGACATGCGCCGTAGACCGGTAAACAAATCACTGTCGGCGCATGCGCAACCGACTCCGAAGAAATTTTCAACTCGCATCCAAAACAAATGTTCTGGCACTCTCTTTCTTGGCGACAAACAATTGACGAGCTTAAGGGAAACGAAGTGAGTACGCACCCTAAACCCCAGGTTAACCAATCTAGCACCCTAAACTCCAGGTTAACCCTAAATCTATTACCTGGTTGACTGTCTTAACATGTAAATTCGAATGTACGTGAAAGCGATAGCTGATACTAGTATATAATCTAGATACATGAATTTTAGTGTATGGTCTTTGCATCAAAAATGTAGATCAATGTCAGATTTCGCGCCAAATTAGTCAACGGGAGACTATCGTTCTTAACTGTATTCTCGATTCTCTTCACTATACGACTACCAGGAAGTGGAGTTACCCTCCGACTGCCTCAGCATACGGGGCCTCTAAATGATAGCCGCTGCAATAGCTGGAGCACTGAGGCCGGAATCCTGATATACAGGGCTAATATTACCAGGTTACGGCCCGACCCTCCCCGAAGGAGGAACGTACTATGCATATGGAACTAATGGACCAAATACAAAAGCCCCTCCGATCTGGCCGAAGTCGTACGGAATTTTGTAAACGTAGCGCACTCAGTACAAATGCAGCCAACTCTTTCTCCAGAACGACTGTTGTTCGTGTAGGTCTGAGTTTTCACCGCCACTCCATAACAAATAAAACAATTATAATATAGTAACTAAAACAAAAGGAACGCAGGAAGAGCTCTATCCCAACTCAGGAAGTCAAACGTGAAGACATGAGCTTCTTAAGCATGTCTATTGCGCCTTTTTTGGTACGTACTATCACTGGTGGGGGTGCGTACTATCACCCTCTCTTCTTTCTGACTTCGACCTTTTAACCACATGTAAAGATTCTAATAATCTTTATACTAAATTTTTTTCTTCCTCTTCAATCCTGCGGCGACAACAAAAGCTGCTTCACATCCTGGATTTTATTATCATTTATCGAAGTACATTTCTCTTCCTTTTTGTATCTGGATGCCTGATGAGAGAAGCACTGTTGAGTTGTCCTTCTATTTCTCCTTAGGTTCTCTCCTTTCGAGTGACCGGACACAATAACGTTTGAATAAATTTGCATGCTCTGCTCATTGTGATCATTTAAAAATTTGTAAATATTAAATAAAGCATCGCATAGAGAGAGAAAATATTTGACGTCATTGTATTACTGTGTAAATAAATTGAAAGATGTACACGTTGCAAAACGACAAGGAAGGTAAAAATTCTGCCTTTCTGTAAATATTCAACAACAGCATTATTTTTATCACAATTTTAACAGTGGCAAGAACATGCGAATGAAGGATTTGATCAAACAATAAATCGGTTAGAATTTAATTACAATAATATAAAGCATTGTCACAGATCGAGTTTGAAATTAATTTCGAAATTTTTGTTAAATATAGGGGAAAAGAACGTATGGCATTTAAATTCAGACCAGTAAAAAGAATATTTTCTTTTATTTAAGATAGTATATTAATGATCTTCGTGCAATATATATTTCAGAAGTTCTTGGCGGAAACCTGAGAAATAAACGTCAAAAATTGGCTTAATTTTTATATGCGACGTAATATCGGAAATGGAAATTCTGCCTTGGAAATAAAAATGTCCGAAGAAACCTTTTTTTTCTGATATCAACTGTAACAGTGGCAAATGCACGCAAATGAAGGATATGTAAACGGTAAATTAGCTTGAGTTTAAATTCATAAGAAAAGAAAGTGTTGTTAAATATTGCGTTAAAATATATTTTTAAGCATTAATCACAATCAGAGAAAATACTTTATCCCAATGAAATTAATATCATTAGAAAGCTAATTTTCTGCTCTTTAAGATGGCGTAACAATTATTTTCTTGCAGTAAATATATTTCAGAAGTTATTGGCAAAAACCGTCTACGCATTAGGCTTAACAGCGGCTAATTTTCGTTAGTTAATTAAATATCTTAAGAACTAATTAACTCTGAAAGTTCAAAATAGCAAAGTTGACCTAGAAATGTGGTCTAGAATGTCGTGTGCAAATTTCATGTCGCTACGGTACATCGTTTAGGAGGAGTTCTTGTGACCGACCGACAGATACATGTATTTTTTGCTTTATATTATAGATATAAGATTAATCCTTTTCCTTCCTAATAGTAAGGAAGCTTTTTTATTTTGTCTATGTTAACCCTTTGCACTTCGAAAGATACTAATATGCATAATTATACAAGTGTGAGTGTAAGGATTGATTTAGAGCTTTAGGAAGCTGAAAAATATTGTTATTAATTTATTTCAATTTCTTAAAAATCTGCGTGTTTTTGCTATTGTATGGATTTTAAGATAAGTGCCATCTAATAAGAATTTGTACAAGATGTATCATTCAGAATATCGGGTCTAACTCTACAAAGGAGTGCAAAGGTTCAATGATAGATATTTCACAGAATGTTTTACATTCTTAGACACGAATGTTACGTGCTTTATTTAATGAGTATTCTTCAGAGTTAAGATGGTTGCGCTCCTACCAGTGTAGTAAAAAACTATTGCTTATTGAAATTACTTTCGTTTGTTCGTGCATATCCTTTACAAATATTTCAGTTTGCGAAATATAGCTTTAGCTCATATGTTTTCTATCCAGCGTTCACCGTCTAAGAAACCTAGTTTCCCTTTATAACCTACTAGCAGTACCCGCACGGCGTTGCCAGTGACATGATCATTATCATGTCTGTTTACAGATTCCACAAAAATTTTTGTGAAATATAATATGAAAGCAAAATGTATTAAGGTATTAACTCAGCTTTCAACAATGAAAGAGAAACGCGCAATTAAATATTTGTTTATACAATGAAAACGGTTTGAATTGCGTTACAACAGTGACAAATATTGTAGTAAATTATACTAAAAAATATATTAAAAAAGTTATTGAAATCAGAGAAAATATTGTATGGCAATTTTTTCGTTTTAAAGAAAACTTTTAGACGTTTAAAATAAACTTCATTAGAACGGAAATTGTTTGTTCTTTCTTATGGTGTATCTATTTTCTTGATACGATTATCAGAAAAAATGCAACAGAGAAATGAGTAGGAAAAATCTCTCAAAAAAGCCACAAAATATTAAATAAAAATTTTTTTTAGGTTGAATTTTTGAAATCGGGCTTCGAGATGCATTGAGTCGCCATTAGTACTAACTATGTGTCAAATTTCAGACGATTGAATCGCCATTAGTACTAACTGTGTGCCAAATTTCAGCCGATTGAGTCGCCATTAGTACTAACTGTGTGTCAAATTTCAGACGATTGAAACGTCATTAGTACTAACTGTGTGCCAAATTTCAGCAGCTGCAAGTGCAATATATTAGGTCTAAACATCGCACACACACAATCATTTCCTTTTATATATAGAGAGATATAGCTTTAAGAGATTTATAACCTTAATATAATATCCATAGTCCTTCAAATACGCATAATCCTCATTTTCTTCTAATATCCAAAATTCAGTTGTAATACTATAGGTAGTTCAGACATGTTTCTAGGTCTGTTGTTGTAATAAAAAAACAAAAGAAAGAATCTAAAACTTTAATTTTTCCTTAAAAAAATATGTTTGAATATTCAGTAAAGAAATAATAATAAGCAATGTTTGCTTATTTGATCGGAATTATAAACATAATT
>BGPR01002297.1:65877-105292 GCA_013235015.1 Araneus ventricosus
TTGACTGATATTTTTTGTAGATGGTTCCATCAGTCTGGTTCTGAATATTCATATAACTGTAGGTTAAAAAAACCGATTTGTTGACGCTGTTTCTTAGCTCGGAAAACCTCGGAAATATTGGTTATTTACATTTGAGAAGACAGATTTCTATGTACTACACACTGCATCTCAAGTGCATAAAATAGACTAAATTTTGTCAAGGGCAGGCTAGTATCAGTACTTGTTCTGAATAAATGAAATATAATGAACAGTAATACAGTCCTTTTCATCATATCTCCTGATATAATTGCTAAGTACTTTCCATTTGAAGCAGATTCTTCTTCTTCCTAGACATGCATGTTGAATATATTTTTTTACACATATATGTAATCTTACAGCAGAAATGGGAATGAACATGCATGATCCATTATTTTAGTATAATTTCATACTTTTGTTGTTCAAGTCGGAATTGTTTTCGTTTCACTTTTTTGGATGCTCTCAGATAAGTATAGTACTCCTAATGCGTCATGTTGTAATAGCAGAGTGTGTCAGCAATTTATGGTGATACAAGGAGCGGTCAGAACTTATAAAGAACTAATCAATTTATTAAAACATTTAAAACTAGAAACGAACTCCAGTTGCATATAAGAAAAGACATATATCACCGCAACATCATTCCAACTCTGATATATATATACATATATATTAAATCAACATACGCATTCCCAAGTTTGGAATGACGTCGTAATACAAGTGAACGAATCAAGAATTGAGGTTCAAGTCAACTTTTCTGGGTTGCAAATCAACTCGTCAGATTGGTTTGGTGGGCGGTATCTATTTACATTTCTGCCAATATTCTGTAAGGCAGATAAATCCAAGGTTATACAAATGTGAAGAAATTAGAGTTTCGTCCAATAGGTCGAAATATAAATAAAATAGTTACAAATTTGAGAGTGTATATAAGCGCTTAATAACAGATCATGATTGGGAGTTAAGTTTCATACCATCCAAAAACCGTATGATTGAGGCTTCTCGTTTCATCACGCAGCGTGCCTGATTATTTGCCCTTCCTGACGTGAAAACGTCTTTCCGCTCGTTGCAGTAATAGCACTTTCGTACTTTTCGGTCGAACTTTCTTGTGTGACAAAATATCGTTAGATTTGAATCGATATTAACTACGAGACTAATAATACGAAAATTATGGTTGACACCACAACGTATAGATCATATCTGTAAGAGTTTGTCTCAGTATTTGTTTTGCCTGTGACGTCATAATACCAATGTAGGTGCATGCGCGTGATTTTATGAATTAGTTTTATGTAAGGTTATTAATAAGTGTAGCGTTGAAAACGCGTTTAGCTAGGAGGTTAATTATGGTGTTATTTTAAAGAGCTTGAGAAGTATTACTAGGACCCAAAGTGATACAATTAAAATATTTATCAGAATATAACTAAAAATCGGTATTAAATTGAAAATTTCTAACTACGCATTTTTTTTATTATAGCATGCAGAATTTTCTTTTCGAATTGTACGAAAGTTACAGAATATTTGGGAATACGTAAAAGAAACATTGTATTAAAATTTGGATACAAAAATTTGAACATTACGGGAAATATGAGCATTTGCAGTAAATAATTTTTACTGCTCATACGCGAAATGTAGTTCTATATGCTATAAATAGATAGCGCCCTGAAAAGTTTTTCTAAATAAAACATAAGAAAGGCGTGTTCGTGTCCGCGCCGTAGATTTTTCTTGGAAACGTCGGGATAAAATCATAAACAAGTATTTCGTATTAATAAGTAATTTAATTATCAATCTCTAATACAATATTTACACAAATTAGCATAATGGTTGCAGAATAGATAAATCACAAGTTTATCGCATGTGGCAAGGGTCTGTGGTAGCTTGTGATTTATCTATTCTGTAACCATTATACTACTATGCGTAAATATTGTATTAAAGAGATTGATAATTAAATTACATATTAATATTTTCATATTTTTATCTCGAGAATATTAGGAACTCAGATATTATGTCGTTTTAGGGTACGAAATAAATAACCTGAAGTCGAGCAATTCCCGTCCTGCCTTGGCGGGAATGGCGTATAGCGTCACCTAAAGAACGATCCCTGCAACAGGTTGGAAACTGAGGTCGAAGTCCTAACAGCCATTACTGGCCATGTCCCTCCCATCCTGAAAGAGTTACATATCGTTAGCAATGAGGGGTGACCCAACCTACAGCATTACTATACCCACTAGGGAAGCGAGAAACCGCTGACTTATGCTGAGATTTCTCATCCGTGTACCCCCGGAGGGGAAATAAATAAATCTCCATACTTCTAAAATATACCAAAGCAGTTGCTGAAGAAATATTTGGATGTCTGAATTGTCATTACTCTGATATTGAAGTCAGTAAGAATAGATGTTTGTGTAATCAACAGAAAAGAATTTTCGAACGGATAGACGCATATATCTGCCAGATCTCTCATTTTGATCAAGCCAATCGCAATCACTTTCATGCATGTCTTTAAATCATGAAATTTATGTTTGGAGCATTAACCCGAGAGGACGTGCAAGTGGGTGCCCGACACACCAAGCCACGTGAAATGTGAAAAATGCTGACTTCCCTTTAATTGAAATGAGTCAAATCCATCCTATCTCTCTTTAAGGTCACATTAACTCTTTCGATACGGGAACGTCCCAAACGTCCCTTCAAGCACAAGACGGCGGCCGTCCGAAACGTTCAAATATCACTGCGAAATTTCCACCTCCTCTCGTTAAGTGTGATTCATTTCAACCCCTCTGCGTGCGCTTTCTTCGCTAGTTTGGTTCGTTTAGAGTGGTTCGCCCAAATAGGTTAGGGAAAAGGGGGGTGGTTCTTAGAATCGGACAGTGCCAGCTATCATTGTGGTTTTTGAGGGGTAAGTGAATTTTCCTTATCTTTGAAAGAGGAACTTGGGCGTTCCCGTGTAGTGAGGTCCCTCTATTCCAATTGTCTTAGGAATCAGTGGGTTGAAGAAACAACGTGTTTCAAGAAAAATTTTTTTATTTTTTTATTGGAATTCGCCGCCATAAGGGGTGTGAAACACTCCCTTGCGTTTCCTCACGTCAGGTTTCTTTGTTCCATAATGTTGGAAAATAATGTTGTCTCGGTATTTAAGTTTTACTGCGGAAACAAGTGGATTCATGAATACTCTATATTTCTAAACTGGAGATTTTTGCGGGTACAAGACTTTGAAACTGGATAATAGTGTAAGTAAAAATGTCAAGAGATTGATGCAAAAGTTTTATCATTCCGGACGAATTGTAACTGTAGTCAGATGGTACATGTCTTATTCGCTATCACAAAAACTATTGGAGAAAAAGCTTAAAATTGTAGAAACTATTCTGAAAAATAAAAGCTTATTACGCCCTAAATTTATTGGATTTAAGGTAAAGCCCATCAGAATTCTTATTTGGATTACTAATCAAATGGTTTCCTCTGTACCTAAGAAAATTAGAAGCAGTATTTTTCGATCCAAATTCTATAACGATTATAATATTGATGATTCTTTACTGTGAAAAGCGTTCAAAACATGTGTATCCCATCGTGTGTCACGCACATGGGCAGGTGACAATATATTCTTTTGGTCTGTTTTCTGTCCAAGAGTATTATTTTTGAGCAATTAATTTACTGATTTAGTCTAGAAATTGACTTTATTTCACTTCTTAAACGTTACTCAGCTCCAAGAGTTCTTCCCTTAAAAATAAATTAATAAAAAATAATAAATATAAATCCGACTTCTAATCAAAAACAAATATTTTATTCTTCAGTTCGAGCATTCATTGAATTCTGCTAGATAGTTATGAAATTTTATTATTTATATACTTTAGTTTTCATTATCCCTAATTTCCACAGGCTGGAGGATTTTTGTCCTCATTTTTCCTTCTGACTCTAGGCGACAAAGGAACCCGTCATAGTTCTTTGAGTCTAGAAATCAACTTAATTTTACTTCTTAATCGTTGCTGAGCTCCAAAAGATTGCTTCCCTTAAATATAAATAAATAATAATAAATTAAATTCTGAATTCTAATTAAAATCATGTCTTTTATTCTTCAGATCGAGCATTCATTCAATTCTGCTAGATAGTTATGAAATTTTATTAGTTATATACCTTAGTTTTTATTATCCCTAATTTCGACAGGCTGAAGGGATTTCGCTTTCATTTTCCCTTCTGCCTCTAGACGACAAAGAACCTGTCATACTTCTTTTCAGACATCGTCTCATCGTGTTTTCTGACAGGAAAGAAAAGCTTCGCCATATTTGTGGCGAAGTATGTGAACTGCTTTTGCAGTCGGACTCTGCATATTAATTTGTTGTGATGTAATTTGTGGAAAAAGAAAAGAATATTTTCATACAGTTCCTGGGTACGGAAAGGCTCATAAATAGAGAGATTATTTGCAAATACACATAGATTCATAACCAATACCACATTGTTCCCAATTTTTGAAGCACATGAAATTTCATTATTACGAATAAATTTTAAGGTTATAAGTAATATCATGAGAACTCGTGCAATTTAAAGATGAACAAATTAGTTTGTTTCCTACCGTTTTTTTGGATTTTTATAAGTTGTTCATTGTTGAAAACAATGTATGGAGTTTCTAAAATAAATTAATATTTTTCTAAAATACATTATAATATAACAGTTTTAAATATTTTATTATTGCTATAATAATAAATTATATTTTAAATCAACTGTTACAACACATATTAATGAAAATAATCGTTACCTATTTCTTACAGCTGTCATTATAATCAATATATTCTAAATCCATAGATAAAGACTGGAAAATATCATCGCTAGAAATATTGTATTTTTGTTTGGTTTCTACCAAAATCAAAAAAGATTTAAACGAAAGCTTTATGAATAAAATACACATCTAAAAAAACCGTCAACATAAAGAGACTTTTCACATAATCAATTCCTTTCATTCTTTTGATTTAAAGTTCCTGTCACTTACAATCGTTCCGAAGCAAATACGTTTTTTCTGCTAATACTCTCTTTAGTAGGGGTTTGACAGTCAGTGATAAAGTTTATTCGATTATGCTTAAACGTTTTCAAAAATTTGTGGCATGAAACTTCATCAATAAATTAGATTTACTGCCAGCAGAGCTTTCTATCATTTAATTATCAAATTAATTTTTTTGGTTTTAAATCATGAAATAAAAATTATTCACTAGTGTTGGCAATTCAAACTTTCTTAGGAACGGAGTTTTTCCTTATGCGAGTATTTATATCGCAAACCCTTTCGCGAATGGACGTTGATGCCGATTGGTAATGGAATATTCTAAGGATATACAAGTCGAACTCTCATCTGAATGACAAGTTGCCGTCAATGACAGAATCAAAGACAATCTCAATGAATACACACAACTAAAGCACTTGGGAAAGCAAAAGACCCAGCATAATCCCTCTTGTGATCTTGCATGCTGTCAAAATTTCTGTATAGTACGGTTTAAGTGCATCGTTCATTATTAGGCCATGATTTTTGAAAGTGTATAATCCTTATAGGGTTTGAAACCTTTTCTATCAATGGTAAATGGTATGAAAGCATGTCGACAACATTTAAGATTCCAAAACTGCAGCAATGTCATGGTGTCCAGAAAACGATTTTAATACAGGATGGTGCATCTCTCCTTGTTTGTCATTGTGGTCTGCAGGCAATACTAAACAATTCCATCCACGCCCATGTAATCAGTCGATCTTTTATTTCCCCATAGCCAGACATACATACAGCCAGAAGACCAGAAGCGACTTCTGGCTGTGATGGTTTTTGAAAAATCATATTTGACAAGAACAGCCTAGAAATATGTCACATCCAAAAGACAGCATTCATAGCATATTCATTGAGTTCATACGATTTACTGTTTTCAGTAACACAATACAACACAATATTTTAAAACATGTAAGGATCGTAAAAAATAGCAAATATTACACTTTCAAAGCGATTCCTACATATTACAGCATCACATATCTGCACATTTTTGTGTTAATTTAAAAAAAAATAAATCTCGAACGCGTGATTTGAAGTTCTTGTTGTCCAAATTTGATGTAATTACGATCTATAATTGGCCCTACAGACACCTCTGAGTTAAGAAAAATTAAATTCTTTACACTCTAGAGAGGATACACTATAGATTTTTTTCATCGGAAATACTTAAAATAGAAATCTTGTAATAGAATCTAAACTTTAAAAATACCTACAAAAAATGTGTGCATTTCTAGGAAAAATATCCATGTAAAAAACTGAAGTGTAAAATAGACGAATCTAAATACTTTGGTCACTAAAATAGCAAAAAATTCATTAAAATTTAAAAAATCAAAGTGTTTTAAACGCAACACATGTAAGAAAATCCAAAAAATAGTAAGGTCTACAAAAAATTCTTAGATTTCTAAGAAAATGTATCGATATAAAAATAATTAAATACGAAGATTCAAAAAATTTTTAAAATTTATTATGTACAAAAAATTAGCCTCGAGAAAAAATTCTCTCTTTAAAAGCCCAGATAATTGCTTTGAACATATAGAAAAGAAAAAATTAATGTAATGTAAGATAATAAAATGAATGTATTACAATATTCCTCAAATTTGTGTGTCATTTGTTACTAGGTGCGAGAAACAATCATGTAAAAAGTTACAAGGAAGTAATTTTCATTGAGGAATATTTAATAAACATTTTTCTAGATATTTCTGCTAAATATACTCCATATATATATATTCTCGTTTCTAATCTTGAAAGATTTTGGGGATTCATTCTACTATTTTTTCGTTTTTCCAACAATTGGCTTTCTCAGAGGGTTAGCGCCACAATTCTAGATTAATACGACAAATATCGGTTCCCAAGACTGATTGGCATTTGATTGTTGGAATTCCAATTCTTGTTTGTCTTTTTCATAGTAGTAATAGTCTATATTAAAACTATTCATTCAAATTATTTCATTTGTATGATTATTGAGAAGGTAATTTGATTTTAATTTTAATTTTTAGATTAATATATGTATATATTGAAAATATAACACATGTTTTGATTATTTGAAATATTTAACTATATATATAGAGAGAAATAGATAGATGCATTAACTTTCATAAGAAATTTCAGACTTAGATTTCATGCTGCTGTTGCTTTAAACGCTTTTGGAGAAAAAAAAATCTCCTTTCTGTGAAACAGTCTTTCTACCATTAAAAGAAATGGGCAAACCTTTCTAAGAAAAATACATTTCTTATAATTCCAGCAGAGAAAAATATTTGCTTTTCTTTAATTTTAATATTGAAATAGAATTTTAAAAAGAACATAGTTCCTCATAATGGATTGAAGCAGTATGGTTAAAGTATGCGAGCATCACTGTGTTAAATAAACTTCTGTTATGTAAACTACATTCTTACTGTTGAACACGTGCTGTTATTGTACATGTCTGTTATGGTTTTGTGTAAATTTCATTTATTTTAGTAAGATATTAGATGAAACACATTAGCTTATTACTTACGAATGTTAGGAATTCCTAATTTTAGTTAAAAATTTGAATTCATGTATTTTCCTAATAGGCTTTCAAAAGAATTATCCTGTCATCTTAAAATTTGATCATCTTTCGGTCATAATGTTTCTTGAATTATTATTTATAAATAGTCTAACAATACCATTTTTAAAGTTTTCTCTTAACTCATTTAAGGGAAAAAGATAAGGGCTCATCGAAACTATCTTTTTAAGAATTTTTACCGTAGTCAGGATGTAGTCTTTTGAAGATTTATCAAGAAAAAATGGATCTTTAGAAACTATTTAAGGCAATAAATGGCAGCACAATTCAAATTTTTCTTAGGGACCCATTTGCATCCATTAACATCGTTTCTACGAAGAAAAATAAATGGTTCGTACCCCATTTAAAATACTTTTCTGTAAAAGAAATGCCTAAGATGCTATATATATATATTGCTTCTGAGAATTTCATAAATAAAAATTTCATCATGGAAGGTGAAATCTATACGAACCGTCGAACCGTTAACATTAGAAAAACAAAAGATTTGTAAAAAAAAAAAACCGCTTTTACCAATAGTTCTCAAAAATACTATAGATGGCGCCACAAAACCCACCGAGTTCAAACGTAATTTTGCGATTTTTTTTTTTTAAATTGATAGTTGAGAGCTCTAAAATATTGCGTTGTCATCAAGACCCAAGTAATATACAAAATTTCAGAACTCTAGTGCATTAAGAAGTGAGTGAAAAATCGATCACAAAATTACAACCTTACATACATACAAACATGAAACATTTCGAACTTAGTAAAAGCGTTTAGAAAGGTAACAACTCATGAAAAAATCGTCATCATTGAATTCACATTTTTAAAGGGATATAGTGGCAACACCTTATAGTGATATTTCTTTCGAAAATTACTTATCTTTCTTTATCATTGTTCAATCCTGTGTTAAAAACATCTGTGTTTGACTGGCGGTTCTGTCTGTAAGAATGAATGAATATCAAATTGGCGGCAGCCACTCGGCAGTGATAGTCGGATGTCCCCAATCGGGAGTATCATCTTCAATAAACAACTAAAAACTTACTTAGAATTCGACTGAATGAAGTTTATTCGATATACGCTACACTAACTGAAAAGGACGAAATAGTCATGAAAAATATAAATATTTTCATTGATCATCTGATACATTTTATTACATTCTTTTGTTTTCAAAAACGCAGTTCTTTTAAAATAAAGAAATATACAAGAGCCTCTAATGAAAACTCTTTATTCGACATTTTTATGAATATAAAACGCATGTATCTCTGGATTTGCTCGACACTAGAAATAAAATAATTAGAAATGAATGAATACACAATTCCTCATTTTCACCAGTACAGATGAGTTTGATATGCCCAATAGATTTAAAGCTCTGAAATAAAAAAAATAATTACGTTCAAATTTAACTCTCAAATTCAATTTTATATCTAAACCCAATTTAAGTTTTAAGTTACTAAATTTTTAATGTCACTTCCAGCCCCAATGGAAATAATTCATGTTTAAAGAATATTTTGTTATTTTCTTATCGTGTTTCATTTGATTCTATGTAAAACTGCTATTTAAATTATCGGTTAAATTAGATTTTCATATTTTTGTCAGCCTCATGTGGATGATTTCATTGAAAATAATCGATTCAAGTGGAGAACAGGAAAGATGAAGTATTTTATAAGTAAGTATATAAATTAATATATCAACATTTTTCATAAATTTAATAGAAATAATTTATATTTTTACTGAGACTTGGTTAAATATTTTCAGCTAAAAGATAAATTTATTCAATAATAGATATCAAATGTTGCAATTATTTTATATCGATATTCATGCGTCTATAGACTTATAATAATTATAAAGAGATAGATATTTATTTAAATGGAATTCAACAATGCAATTCTTATTTTTTTAGTAAGAAGATGATCAAAATAAAATTACTTTTTAATGAATATATAATTTGAACATAAATTAATTAATCTGAATTAAATGTTGTTAAGCTATTTTACAAATGCTTGTGAATGTTTATGTAAATTTACATTTAAATGTTATACCTTATGTATAATTAACGCTCTTTTGTAGCGATTATATTTATAAATCGTGTGACAAAATGGTTTATTGCCATGTTCAAGGAATTTTTTACAAAAGCCATCAGCTTGCTAAGTCCAAATCGTATTAAAGATTAATTAAACTTACCTCTCCTAACTTGGAAAAGTAAGACTATTTCTCAAGCTTAACAGCAAAGATCCAAATATTCTTCATAGATACTCAGTAACCTAAACCTCAAGAGAACATATTAGATTGTACGAGAGTATGCTTATAAAATTTAGATCCCATATTAAAAAACCATTAGCGAGATTCAGTGTTTTAATTGTAAATATCAGCGAATACTAACCTGAGCTTCTGGTACATGGCAGAAATATAGAAGGCTGTTTCTCTCTGTCTCTCTCTCTCTTTTAAACTTATTTAACCTTCATTAAACTTTATTAACTGGAAATCTTTCAAGTGAATTTATAATTGCTTGTGAAAGTGCGATCCAAAATTCAACTTACAAATAGTTAAACATGTTAAATTGAGGGTTGAATGTAGATTTGTAGAACAAAAATGAATCAACAGAATTTGGGAGAATATAAAATCATCAAACGCAACTTATTTTTCATAAAACATTGTGGGAGTGCTGCATATGGAATTAATACATCAAAAGCAAGAGCACTAAAGGAAATAACTGGCCTACAGAAATAGTTACTTTGGAAATAACATTTCCACCCACTTTCACATCATGCTAGATAAAAGAATTTCTATTGGTTCTTGCAAGCAGATGGTAAATAAGCGAAACAAATTACACAATACTGAGAACTGTCTTCGACCCAAGATGACCCATAGCTGTCTTACGCTAAAACCGTTATCAGGTCGTTGTTAATTATAGTCAATTCTCGAATATTCCTTTGGTTAAGGCAAAGAAACCATTCTAAACTCATCCAAAGTGTTGGTAATAAGTTGTGTAATAAATTATATTTATTTGTATTTTGAAATTAATAATTTTCATGAAGAAAGATAAAGACACATTCAAAGAAGGTGGTGATGATGAATAACGGAATTGATAATATAATTTTGATCATAGATTAGTAAATTATGTCTGTTAAAGATTTTCATCACTTCTGTAAACTTCGAGATGAAATTTGTCATCTTAATGTTATGTAAATAATTCTAAACGTGTATATGTATATTTTAAACCTATTTACAATGCAAAACTTCACAACTGCTGGAAACAAAAAACATCTCACATGCAATAAATTAAGAAAAAGAAACAGGAACTTTAGGATTTCTGAAGAAAAATGGCTATATTGGTTTTAGAAATCATTTGTGTGCTAACAATTTCCACTGAAGCAGAAATTAGTCTACAAATATACAGATTTTGTAAAACCCAGAAAACGAATAAACCAGAAAGTTAAGGCTGCCCTGAGCGCTAAGACTCTCATCTGCCACATTATTCTGTATCCCTTGTTACAAAATACTCAAGATCTAAGCAGTTTTGGCGTCAACAAAGCATCCGAAGATGTTTCCAAAATACTAAATTCTGTTTATGTAAGTTCATCAGAATTCCATTGACAAAATTATCTGAATTCAGGGTCATAAATGATGTCCTTATGAGAATAGAACGGCGCCAGTTTGAATCGATTTGTGAATGGAGCAGTAAAAGTTTATGCGAATACCCTCCACTTTTGATCTTTATTGGTGATTCGACCCCTCTTTCAAGTTTCATACTATCTACCTAATTAAATTGGTTTCTGATCAGAGTATACTCTTGGAAAGATTGGAGTTTCTATATTTCGTAATTGGTGGGACATGTGTATATGTCTTGTGTGTTCTTATAACTGCCCATTGGGTACAATTTTGAATTTATTTCGCATTCACATCAGTTGATTTATAAATTACGAAAAAACATTTAAAAATGTTCTAAATATGTAAGTACTGGCCAGCTAAATAGAAACCCATTAATGTTTATGCAAATGTAACTATGAAACAAATGTTCCATATTTCGTAATTGCCGAGACATCTTTCAGCTTGTGTGTGTATCTTATCTCTATTTGTAACTACCCCATGGGTAAAACTTTCAATTCATTTTGTATTACCATTAAGTGTTTCAGAAATAGCAATTAATCATTTTGAAAGATTGTTGTAAATGAAAATGTACTGTCCAGTAAATTAGAGACACATGAATATTTATGCGAATTTAACCATTAGATAAAAATAAGTAAAATCATGTGGGTCATGTGAATTGCAATTGTTATCGCAACACTAAGATAAGGTTATCGCTGTGCATTCCTAAAATGTTTGGAAAACTGGTAAAACTGAATAGTTGCTCAATAAAATATCCAACTATGGCTTGTATTTCATTGGCCAGTATCTGCATTTTCATAAAAATTCTGAAATACATATGGAGGTTTAAATCCCAAATCAGCCTACATGGAAAAGGAAAAAATTATCTTCCTGAGGACCTACCGGTGTGCACAAAAGGACAATAAAGAGAAATGATATTTGATTACTAATTAGTTTTATTAAAGAACAAAGTATATAAATGCGAGATTATTTAAATAGATGAATATTTACATTTAAAGCAAGATAAAGATTTTGGTATAGTTAGGATTTAGAGCTACATTATGCTTAAAGAAACATTACTTACATTACGGTAAAAATACGTGGATAGATACGTATACGATAGCCATCGCCCATCCTTGCTGCTATCGAGGTAAACCCCGTAGAGGTCAACCCGCAAGCTCAAACACACGCAGATTTTTATATCATCTTAATTCCCCGATGCTTCTGCTTGATTAGAAGCATTGCGCTACGTTTAAGCAGAACTCAGCTCCTAACCGCGTCACGTGGTTTACCAGGTGTAGAGAGAGAGATGGCTTCAAGGACTCCGTTATCTTGATTTCTACTGACCTGTAATTTATTCAAATTAGACTGTTTCGGCGACTGGAAAAATATTACTGCAAGAAATTAAAATTACGTGACTAATTTAGGTAAATAGCTAGACTGGGAAAATACAATTAGTATATAAATGTATTTGTATTTGTTTCCGTGAAGTAAATAATAATATGTAATGTATATTCCTAGTTTTTGCTCAAGCAAACTTGAAGATATAAACATCGAATTGTTATGCGTTTGAGGTTGTCAGAATTGACTGGGGTCACCATGTTATGGTTAGCGTGAAGGGTGCGCAGATGTAGACTAGTGATAAGGCCAATTTAACACATCAGTACATTTTATTAAAAGCATTATAAACACAATCATAATGGGCCTTCACGCCGCACCTAGCTGAGCGTGGAGACGTGTTATTCCCGCAAGAGAAAGGGAGAGAGTGTTTAGGCTTCTTATGATCAGACTGATGACAGCGCATCCTAAGTGAAGTCATACTTAGCACAGTGCAGCTTGCAATTAACAATTTATATCTGTCATATTAGAATCAGAACCGCATTCATTACAAGGTATTAAAACAATTTTTGAAAAGTTAAATTTTATTAGCATTAGATAATTATTTATTAGCATTAGATAATGAAGAAATTTTTACTCTTTACATCATTACTTTCTTAAAATCAAATAATTTATTCTTGAAGTGAAATAATTTATTCTTGACACATTAGTGATTAAAAATACATTAACACACAAGGAACAAAAAAAAAACAATTTTTATACCACAGCAACTTTCTGTCATTTTGAATACGCTAGGAATAAAACCTTGCATGAATTTATTTAATAAATTTACAATTGTAATTCCTGAAGTTCTCTCCAGGGAATATAACATAATAATGAGTCAACAGAAATACATCGCCGTACACAAAAGTAAACATCATTATTCTCCTAGTTAAATTCTTTATTTTGAATCAACAAGCTATTTCTATGCAACTTCTCGCACTGAATATTCAAAGAAATTTTGATGTTCATGCAACTATGATAGACCACTTTTTGTTCTAGTTAAAAACCATTACCGTATGCGTTTTCGAAGTATTTGTGTTTCGAATAGCCTTTAACTTGATATTAACTATAACTAGTAACTATTATAATCGTATATCATCCACATTCCACATTTTTGCAACTCACAGGGAGAAAGATAAAGCATTTTAAAGTATATTTGTATAAGAAAAGTATGTGTACCTTCTGAAATATACGAATTTTTGGATCATAATGATAAGAAATCTTTAACTTCAACTAGTAACATTTTAAAACGTATACTCTTTAAGAGTAATAATGTCGAGACGAAAATCTAGAATTTATTTACTTCTTTAAATAAATTTCTATCTGGGAAATGGTTTAGGATACATATTTATTTAACTTGACTTGTTTCATATTTGCAAAGCTGAAATTTTGCAATCGATTTTTCTCTTACTTCCTTATGAGCTGGAGATTTGAAATTTTGTTCGCTCATGTATTCTAGTTCAGAATATAGAATTTTAATATTTTAAGAAATTAATTACAAATTGATCAATTAATTTGATCGAATATCTATTTTGTATTAGTGGCGTTATTTGACAGCATAAAATATTATTTCAAGATTCCATAATGTTTATAATTATAAATAGTAAATTACCGATTAAAAACAGAAAAATGATTGAATTAAAAAATCCTAAATTTAACACTCTAATAAAAGAGTCATATTTATGATTTTTCATTAAATTTATTCTGCCTTCGAAATACCGTTTAGTTGCGAGACACTTCTACCTCAATATAAAACGAAGCTCTACTCCCAACTTATATTCAGTCTACGATGAATTTTATTCTTCTAGCTCAGCACTCATTCTGCATTCCGAGAGAATTATGAAATTTTGTTATTTATATATTTCTTTCTTTTTTTTTTCCTTATACTCACGGACTTAGACGCAAGATACCTTTTTCCTTTTTTCTTGCCACAGGCTGAAAGAATTTTGCCCTTTTTTTCCTTCTGCTTATAGACTAGAGCCAAACGATGTGCGTCTTCTTTTCAGACGACGTCTCTACGTGTTTTCTAACAGAAAAAACTTTGCCTTTGACTGATTTCTTTTGTGGACGCTTCTGGTAGTCTGCTTGTGAATATTAATATATCCTGGTAAAGAAAAAAGCTCATGGAAAAAAAACTGAATTTTGTCCAGTAGTTTATAGTCCGTAAAGGCTTGGAAATATTGAAGATTTTTATTTGAGAAGGCAAACATATTTATAAGCAATTTTATTAGGCAATTATATATTAAATATTTGAATATTAATATATTGTATCATAACTCCTAGAAAAATGAATTGAATAGTCTTTCGCACATTCTTGGTTTGTATAGTCTCAGAGAGGTACTGATTATTTTTATTTGTACAGACAAATAGTTTCAAAGCATTACATATTGCATTTCAGTTTATAAACATGAGTGTTTCCTAGTTTATGAAGCTTTAAAACCGTGAATAAATTTTTGCAGCCTAAGTATAACCCAGATAGCACGTAAGCTTGCAGCAAGTTTGATTTTGACTTGATATTACAGTGTCATCGCAAATTTGACGCGTCAAGCTTGAAGCGAACTTGTAGCAAGTTCGCCGTGACAACTAGCGCCACCTCCTTGCAATACAAATTTGCTGCAAGTTTGCAAAACAAGCTTGATGCAATATAGCACAAAGAGATAATTATCTTTGTCTCTGTTAAAAAAAAAATCCGATTTTTAATAGCATCTCCTAGACTGTCCTCCTTTTTATTAATTCAATAAATCAATGATAATTTGTAAAAAAACTAACTTTTTTATTAAAAAAATTTTGAAACATTTTCCATATTTTTACTAAATATAGAACTCGCACTTTAAAGAAAACTATATCGCCTTTTTCTTAATGTTGAAATTTTAACGTTTATAAACAAAATTAAACCTAAAAAACAGTCAAAGTTTGTTGAAATAAATAATAACTTACATTTTGCCCCATTTTAAAAGTAATTACTTTTGAACTCTAATTTCATAATTTATTCTACTAACAAAACGTTGTTATTAGCGAAAATCGCTCTCTCTCTCTCTTTGACTTCAAATCATATTCTCAACTCAAATTAATGAAATCAAGAAAACAGTTTAAAATAAATCTTATACTAATCGAATCGAACGATGCATTAGCGAAATCTATCTTCTCCTCTCAGAGTTTATCTGGCCGAATGGTTATAGCGCCCGCTTCCTAAGCGCTAGGTCGCGAGCTTTAATCCGAGATTGTGTTCGTTCTGTTTTTGCTATGTTTGCAATGAGTTTGTCATGACAAACTTTCTGCAAGTTCGTCTCGTGGTGACTGCGAAGCTTGCGTTAACTTGCTGCAAGCTTGTTTCACACTTGCACTCTTGTAGTGTCAAACTTGCTGCAAGCGTGCAGATTTGCAGTGCAAGCTTGCTGCAAGTTTGATGCAAACTTGCAGATTTGCAGTGGAAGCTTGCTGCAAGTTTGATGCAAACTAAAATTGCTATCTGGGAATGTGTATCTTACTTTTTATTGTCATAGATATTCACATAATGCAAGTGAAATATGGGAAAAGAAACATTTTTAATTTAATCTTAATGAATTAGGGATATTAGTGGAGTACTGCAAAAGATATTAAAATCAGAAATGCAAATCTGGACCGCATTTATAAAGAATTTGTCCTACCATTAGTACATGAAAACTAAAATAAAACATCCTTATAATTATTGCAACTGGATTACAACAATGTAGGCTATCCTCAAAGTAAGTCTACCAATTTCCTGAATGTTATTAAAGTTCAGAATTCAGGTGAATACAGTTTTACCTATTCTCAGTCTGCTAAGCCATGGGAGGTGGTCAAAATTGGTTGGTCAATATTTGATGAGAGCCAAATCTTTGAAAATGTTATATATACTGATGACTTGAAAATCCGGAACAGAATTGTGTGTGCCTTCATTCAATCCAAAGAAAAAGATGAGATTTACTCAGAATTAATTCTTCTGTCTGATGAGGCGACAGTCTTTATGATTGAGGTTGTGGCAAATCGGTAGACTGTTAAATATATTATTGGAAGACAACAGAGGAAAGCGAAAATAATTTCGGACTCCCGTTCTGCTCTTATGTCCTTAGCTGCGTTGCATGAGAGACGACTAATTATTAATGAAATCAAGGATAGCATAAAGGAATATTCAGGGTATATCCAGTTAATTTGCATTAGAGCTCATCGGTGTTGCGAAGGAAACGAACGTGCCAATCAGTTGGCAAAGTTGGTCTCGACTAAGGATCACGTGCATTTTTCTTTTTGTCCATCTAGAATCCAAATTAAAGATGCCGCTCGAAGAAAATTCTGAAGGCCTGGCAAGAATGTTGATCAAGTATATTCATTTCATATAAACATTCATTTTAGTATTTAATAGAATATTTAAAATTCTTAGCTTATAGGTATGTATTTTTTCTATATTACTTATATTGTGTAATTTCTTTCAAATCGGTTATTGCTTTAATAGTTTCTGAATTACTACATGATTTATACAATAAAAAACTCCTGGAAACAAGATTGGATTCTCTCTAAATGTTCAAATACTTTATTTTCTAAAAATTTAGATTATTAATTGATTACATAATTTAACTGGTTTTGATATTTTTAATACAGGTGCCATACTAGTTATTTATTATGAAAACAAATTAAATTATTTGATTTATTTAAGTTGAATCAAAGTTAGAAATCTAGTTTTTGCAACCTGTGATGTCAGGCTAGGTGGCGGTTTATATTGAAATGAGGATTACAGGTAAAGAATAAGTAAACACATTGATTCTATAATTAATAATGAATAAGAATGGATATCGTATTGAATGATGTATATATTGATGTATATATCGTTTTTAATGCATTATAATAGTGCAGTATAGTGATTTATTTCATGGATTTAATATAGGTACTTTCCATATAACGATGATATTTTCTTTGTGTTAGTGTATGAATTTTTCATTCTAAATTCTTTCATTTTAGGGTAAATTACTCTTTCTGTTTTTTCAACAACTTTAGTAACAGGGATGGTTTCTACGGCAAAATTGATTTAACCTGGCTAATCTTGTCCACAGCCAAGCTACTAATTTAATTGTTGAAAACTCCAAATATTTGTATTACCCTTTTTCAATAGTTCATCTTGCAACAGAGTTCATTTACATGTTTAAACTTACCATTTTCTCTTAGTATCTATAGTATTTTCAATTTTTTAGATTATATTTTAGATTTAGTTATATTAAAAATTACGTTTTTTCATAGATAAGTTTGAGTTCTTCCACATGCTACTTGCATATATAAAGCATTATTACTTATAGGAGCATAATTAAAATTTGTTTAATTAATAAACTTTTTGTTTTTGCATTGCATTTTTGATATGATTTGTTTATTTTGTTTTGAATGTTGATTGCACTTTCGTTTGTTTATAGGATCATAAGTTAAATTTTGTTTAATTAATAAATTTTTAACTTCTGAATTGCGTTGTGATATGTTTTGTTTACTTTGTTTTGTATGTTCATAAATAACAAGTTATATTTTTGTTTGTTACATCTGAACATTCAAAACAAAATAAAGAAATCATATCAAAAATGCAATGCAAAAACAAAAAGTTTATTCATTAAAAATTTTTTTAATTATGATCCCGTAAGTGATAGCGCTTAACACATGCTAATAGCATGTGGAAAAACTCTAACTTAACTATGAAAAAATTTAATTTTTAATAAAACCAAATCTAAAATATAATTTAACAAATTGAAAATACTGTAGATACTAAGAGCAAATGGTAAGTTTAAAAATGTAAATGTTTACATGTAAATGAACTCTGTTGCAAAACTATTGAAAAAAGGCAATCAAAATATTTGTTTTGAGTTTTCAACAATTAAATTAGTAGCTTAGCTGTGTATAAGCTTTGTAAGGTTAAATCGATTTTGCTGTTCAAACCATCCCTGCAACCAAACTTTTGAAAAAACAGAAAGGGTAATCTACCCTAAAATAAAAGAAGTTGGAATGAAAATATCCAAACTCTAACCCTAACAATATATCATCGCTATTTGAATAGAATCTATATTATATCTAAGATATACTATCAACTAAGATATACTATCTACGCGTTGCACTAAAATTAATAAATACTACATTCAATAACATACCCAATCTTTTTAACTATAAATTATAAAATCAATGAGTTTACTAATCTATTACATTCATTCATCATATCATAACAAACCGTCACACATCTTGACGACTCGAGATTACCAACGCTATTTTAACTTTGAGTCAGCTTGAATTAACAAATTATTTTAATTTAAAAAAAAAATTAGAATGATACCTATAAAATTTTTTTTAAGTTAAATTATGAAATGAATATATATATATATATATATACTATTGAAGGAATTTTATAATCAAATAATTAAATACAATTCTATCTATTTAATCGTATTTGCAAGTTATTATTTTCATACGCAAGATAAAATTCAGTACAAAATCAAGGAGATTCTGAATCTCTTTGAAAATGTAATTTTGGAAATAGCCAGAAATTTTGCATTGGAAGAAGAGGATTTCTTTTAGCCTAGACGAAAACTTGAGTAAACGACTTGAGACTATTTACATTTCTAGAAAAATATTTCTCATTGAAAAATATTAAAATCTTTTACCAGATATAGATAAAGCCAGTGAGGAAATAACATTTTGAACTGCATATCAAAAAGCCTATTCCTTATAAAATTTCTGTTCTCGGAAGCAAGATATCTTGTTTCTGAAATCACGTTCTCACTAAATTCAATTTTATATCATGTCTTCAAAGCATAAGGTATAGAGACAAAAGTATAATACCAGAGTATATAATACATAGAAAATTATATTGTCCCCATCTGATCCCTTAAAAATATAAGAATTGCACATTCAAAATTTAAAACGAAATTTGGCCGAGATAATTTTTTTAACAACCGCAATGGCAACATTCTTGTTATGGAAATTTCTTCGAAAAGTCTTTGATAGCATTATCTTGTTTGGTCTGGTTGGTGTTAGTCTTGTCTGATATTTCCACAAAATCTCTACTAATAATAGGAGAATGTGTGTATGTGTGTGTGTGTGTTGGTGTTTTACAGAGCAGACAGCTGGAACTACAGTTAAGATAATTGGCACAAACATACTTTGGAGGGTGAGAATGTGCACCTCGGAGCACTTTTTAAAAGAATTTTAATTAGAATTTTAATTAAGTGAACTTTTGGCTTTTTCCTTAATAAGTTCGAAAAACATAACAGCACTAAGTTCATTTTTACACCATCTGAAAGTGCAAAAAATTACATTTCCAATTATATCAATTGAGTTGCCGTACGATGTTTTCTTTAATTTTAATAAACTTTTAAAAATATTTTTGGCATAATTTACAACAACAATAATTTTCATTGTTAAAATGAAATTCAAACCGTTTTCAATATTTGAACAAAAATTTAATTGCGTGTTTCTCTTCCATTGTTGAAAGCTAATATAATATTCTATTGGATTTTACTTTTTTCTTTATTTGATTATTTTTTCTGTCAAATCTGTAAAGGAAGTTTTCAAGATAGTAAGTATATAAGGAATTAATCTAGTAAATTGAACGTTTATGGTTGCTATGTTTTAATTCATTTTATCAGTATCTTTTAAGGCAATTAACGTGCTGCTGGACGTAAAACGTGCCGCGCTATTTTCATGTTGAAATCATGTTTGTTAACTAAAGTTCACGTTGATTACGTACAATTAGATGTTAGTTGACACGAACAGTTACTGTATTTCATTAGGGACTTTCATGTAGACAAGAAACAGAACAAGTGTAAGGCTACGGAAAGAACGAGGGCTAAATGTCTACAGCAGTTTGAAGTTTAAAATTACTCTGTTAAGTGAACCATGAATATCGTATTATGCATATGAGAGCCAGTTGAAATTATATTCACGGCAAACAGGCTGGTCTCCGAAGGCGGCTAGTTGAAAATAATTCTAAATGAGCATTCAAAATATTTGTCAACTGAGAGGAAATCACAGCAGTTAATGCAACTAAACGAAGTTTCTACGAGTGTGTAAACACAATCCGTCAGTTTTTCCTCGCTTAATTTTGGGAAAACGCTCAAATGGAGATGCAATATATGATCAAAAGTAACCGGACATTTCAGATTTGTTAGAATTTCTAAAACTGCTCTTGAACTTCGACCATTGAAAGAATAGACTCTAACTCACATTTTACAGTGAAGAGTAGGTCTCGAGGGCATTTGGGGGACTGACCAGAAACGGATGAAAAAGAAAAATATCTGATCTCACCCCGTTCCACTTAAAAAATTAATAATTTCATTTGATAATGGTTTATCTGATATTGGTTTATTTGATAATGGTTTATCAAATTACATCAATTGTTTTGCTTAATACGCACATTGCTCTTTCGTAGAAAAAGCAAGTATATTCTGCCAGATATAAAGGTTTTCTTCGAAAATCAGAAATTTTTCCGTTTTTTTTTTGTTTATAACATGCAGAGGTTTCCACCAAATAATACGAAACTAACAGAATATCTGAAAATATGTTAGAGAAGTATTTCATTAAAATTTGAAGTTAATACTAAGAATATTAGAGGAAATTTGAGTATTTATAGCAAATAATTTTTTACAGCTCATGTGCGAGACACACACACACACACATATAGCGTATTTTTTCTTTCACAACTTCATAGCCAAATATAGGGCAACAAATTAAAAAAATCCAGTTGAATGCTATTAAGATTTAGAAAGATATCGGTATTGCAACTAACAGAATTTCTGCTTCACTCTAATGATGAGAGATTTTTCACAAATTGATATTTCTTAAACTTAAATTTTCGGATTGCAATCGTCGAAATTCAATTTAAACTATGAATTTCATTTTTAAGTATGCCTGGGTATTCAGCATATTAAATCTTTATTAAATTGTATAAAATTATTCGATTGCTATGAATTTATGTCGATTTAGCAAGTTGCTTTACTATTCCTTGCAATTATAATAATTGTTTTATACTATAATAATTAATATAACTGTTTTTAGGCTACAATAATATGGCAGGACAAAGAATCTAATTCCATTTTTGAAAGACGATTGTTCATTCAAACATGAAAAGGAATAATGAATTCTATTTTTCAAAACGAGATCATTCCATTATTCTAGGAAGAACAATATTTACCACTCTTGGCTTTTGACATTATAAGAGAATGAAAACAGATTTAATGCAGCTCTTGAAGACGGATTTTAGCATTATGATTACTTTACACGAGTATGGCGAATAATATTTATGTGCACAAATCCCCTATGATTAAAAAAAATTAAGATCAAATTTTCCTAACTAAAAACCTGGAACCAATGCAAGAATTTTAAAAAAAGAACACGACACTTAAAAAATTAATAATTTCATTTATTAAATCAAAGAAGGATCATTAATGTTCTGGTAAATTTAAAATTTATCGTTTGATGTTGCTTTAAACATCATAAGTGAAAATGAAGTCCTCAGCCAAAGAAATTTGAGGAATGAATGTTTTTAGGGATTTAATTACATATTCAGTTTCATTCATTATAGTTCTTTGTTAAATATTCTTTATTTCTTTGTCTTGTAACAAATAAAGTTTACTTATAAGAAAGTCTTACTTATTTAGTATTTTCTATTGTTTTTATTATTTGTATTATTCTAGCACGGAATGAAAAAATGGAAGGCGAATTGTCCAAAATCAATTTCTCTTTGGTTTGTTTTTACTCATTTCTCTTGGAATTTCAATTATCTGACGGTAAAAAGAAAATATAAACATTTTTATTAGATCTTTCTGAAATGAATATTGATCCATAGATATAGTAAATTTAACATGACAAGATAATAAAGCAATTTCATTTCATTTAGCTTTCAAATTCAATGTTTCGGAATCCAATTTCCGTTTAAAACTACTGAATTTCAAATGTCATTTCCAAACGCAATGGAAAATGTATTTATTGGAATCTTCTGTAGAGGATTCTATTATTTTCTTTTCATATTTCAAATTAAATTCTGCTTAAACCCCGATAAATCTGTTATCGGTTATATTAATTTCTCTAGTTTTATTAAAGCCACACACAAATGATTTCATTCAAGCTGCTTCATGTTAATAGAGATTATGAAAAGTATCTAAATTTCAACTTCAAATACAGAATTTCGTTAATTATTGAGTTGTAATAGATGCTTAACAAAATATCTGAAGATTGTAAATTGCTTCAGGATTTTATCAAATAAATGTTTCACTGCAAATAACAGCAGGATTGCTTGCACAATTCATGCTGCTTAATTAATATGTATTGAGATGTATTTCAGCATAATATGAAGAATCGTGGAGCCTTCTTTATCAAAAATAATACATTTATTGGACGTTTTCCACGGCACAAAGCGTGTAAAACAAGCACATACACTTACATCACAAAACATTACATCACTGACTTCTCACATCGAATTCCATCATCAATCTCATTATTCATAATTCTTTTCCGTTGCTAGGCAACGTTAGCAAAAGACAATATCGTTGCCAAACAATTTTTATTACCTTTAGAAAAGAATTAATGCCAAACGATATTTTTATTTAATTTCTTTTTCAGCCAAACGATATTTTAAAATTAATTTCATTTATGACCAAACGATTTTTTAATTTAATTAATTTCTTTCCTCAAATATTTTAATAATTCTAGAAATATATTTTTTTTATTCGTTACGAATATCACAACTACTGCAAATAACAGCAGGATTACTCGCAGAATTCATGCTGCTTAATTAATATGTATGTTTCATCGAGTTTATAAGTATAATTTACATTCCGCTTAAGAAAATAAAAATCAATAACAAATTATAAAGTGTGGAATAATTTAATGTATGCAATATCGACAAGTTAACTACTTGGTTACAGATGTAAACTTAAACTTAAAGCAATTTTCAGAATATAAGCATTATTTGTTGCAGTGCCTTATGGAAGGATAAAATATTGATTGATTACGCAATTTAATATGAATATAATATATTGTCAGTGAAGCAGTTAAAAATGTGTGCAACTACAAAATGCGACTAACACTAACTATTAGGTAGCAAACCATATTTTAAGTGCTGGTTTGTGGAAAATTCATTTCTAGATGTAATTTTAGAAGAATCATCATTTTCCCGGTGGCTTGCTCCTTTAATCTTTAAAAATTACTTTTATTTCTTCTGAACTCAGCTGTTTGAAATTCGCTCAACTGATTTTATTACGAAAAATTTACTTTTGAAGTAAATAGGAAACAACAACTACCCATAATTTGTAAGCCATGTTGACAAAATGAAACAGAATATTTTAAAAACATTCAGTGTCTCTTCTTCACTTATCTCATAAGGAAATATATAAGAAAGAACATGAATATGTGGAAAATTATTAATGTGAAATATGCGTAATTTTCTGTAGGTGTATGGATATGAGGGAATATTTAATGTGTCTATGAAATATAAGATAGATGGGCAATAAATTCGTTATCAGCAGAGAGGTTGTTTAAGCTTATTATATTGTGGCTATTCACTTTAATAGGCTTAAATCACTTTGGTTGGACAGACTCGCAGAGAATGGCAAACAAATCTAAGTAGCATCAAGCAAAGAATTCAGTACCTCAAATATTATGGTTGAGAAGATTCGTGAACTCAGTCCTCAACCAAGTGTAAGTTACATTGCTGCTAATCCAGAATCGTCTAACAATTCGACATTGGAACAGAAGGTTACAGAATTTACTAAAACAGTGTCTAAACTGACGAATATTACTACTTAATTTATTAAAGTATTCTTTACTACTTTCTATTTTGTTCCAGAAAAAGGCGCAGACCCACCAACAGACCAGCTGCCAATTTGGCCAGTCCGCCACTGGACGAAGTAAACTATCAGAAGTCCAACTTTTTCTGATTGTGATGTCTTTAGCGTATTTGCATTATCTTCAGTTACCGTGTTTTCTGATGGTCAAACTGTCGTAGCTGAAGTTCCAAAAGAAGAAAAGATATTATCTCTGAAAAAAAATAACTTGCGCATTGCAATACATTGAGCTCTCGCACATCCTTTGGCTGTTCTGTAAAATATAATTAGTGCTACTTGAGATACTTAAACTCTGATGTGCAAAATTATACACTTCAAATGAATAAATTTAAAATATTTTATACATGTTAACGAAAATTAAAAGCCTTCTTTTCTTCAATACATAAATTTCTGAAAATGAAGGAAAATAATAAATATCTGCCCTTAGTATTGTTATATTTTATATATCCAAGAAATCCCCATGTTTCGATCCCTTTGTCTGCTATTTTGTCGATATATGTGCTTAGTCCTCACTGTATAACTATATAGACACTTAGATATGTGCGACTCCTTAACCCTTGGCGGCACCAAAGATAAAAGATGCATAATTATACACGTGTGAGTATAAGGATGGATCTAGCGCCTTAGGTAGGTGAAAAGAATCTATATATTAATACGTGAAGAAAAAACTTTGAACCCCTTTTTAAGCACATTGCGCGCACGGAGGAGTGTGAGATTTGGCATGGTTAAAGTTCATATGAAGAAGGAATGCAGAAAGATAAAATTTATGCATGATATGTGTTTCAAATACATTAAATTAATGAAAAGAAAACATTCATTGTTTACGTTCATACACTGTAAAAAATTAGCGAAGTAAATGCGGAGTGAATTTGGAGTGGATGATTTGTAATTGATTTAATCCTCCCCGCAGTGAAATCCACTCCAAGAGGGAGTTTATTTAGATTATTTATAAAAAAAACTCTTCGGCGTGAAATACAAAATGAGGATGATTTAAATCTGTCATTGTCAAACACATATTAGCCTGTGGTCAACAGGCGGACAACATTTATATTTTTTAACCGCCCGGTTTTTTTTGTTTCCAAAAAAATATATAAAAAATACGAAGCAAGCATTCTCTATTTCATTTCTCATTTTTTGTATTAATTTTTTATTTAAATTTTATATAATTTGAAAAAGATAGGCAAATTAATTGTGTAGCCTTGGCGGCACCTGGCCAGTATAGCAATGAAAAAACCCCCCAAAAATGTCAAAAACGCGTTATTGTTTTTTAAATATGACTTAGCCAAGCTATACCTCATTTTTCCTATTGTTCGTATTTTTCAAATAATTCGAAAATTGATGCATAATGACGTATTTGTACACGCTCGCAGCTGACGTAATGGAACAAAATTCAAAAAAAATTATATGCAATGATTATAGAGGTATACTCTTTGAGAAAAGAACCTCAATAACGTTCAAACTTAAAAATTTTATGAATTGCGGTCGAATTTCGACCGCTGGGCGATCTCTAGTTTTTATTAATTTGTTTCCATTACTAAAAATTAATCTGCGTGCTTTTGCTATTAAGTGGTTTTTATAGTAAGCGTTATCCAACAAGAATATGTAAAAGTTTCATCATTCAGAATGTCGAGTTTGCCTCGACATAAGAGTGCAAAAGTCTAATGAAAATAAAAAGCCTTTTTTTTTTCAGCAGATACATATTTGAAAATCAAGAAAAAAAAGTATTTGCTATTAATATTGTTATCCTTTATATCCTTAAGAGGGGACCAAAATTATTCTGAAAATCTGCGTATGATCATGGACAGACAAATTATTCGGAATCTTCTATTCCAAATATATGACACAATGATTCCTCTAAACACTATTGTTATCTGAAATTCTTTTACACTTTAATAATTTTCTATCATTTATTTCCTTTCTCGTGGTTATAATTGGAAAGGATTTTTTAACCATGCTTTTATGGTTTAGTGTTTTCCAGAGGCGAAAGGAACCCATATCAAATTTGAAACAAAATAAGTTAAATTAAATATATTATTACAGTTAAATTTTTTGATAAAATCGTTCGTGATACGGAAGTGAGAAAAAAGTGATGGAAAATTTCGAATGTTTCGTAAACTTGCATCGTAAAAGAAGTGGATATATATAAAGCTTAAGCTCGTATATGGGTTTCAACGATATTTTGCAGATGCTTATTTTATCGAGGTAGATGCCGCTAAACTGAGAAAACATTTTTTAAGAAAAATATTTAATACTTAGAAATACATTGAATTACCCGCTGCTTATACACAAGAGTTTTACTACAGAAATGGCAGATATACTGTTGAAAAATTTAAGACGAAAATAGAAGCTATTGCCGACTTTTAAAACTTCCTACCACGGGTTTGATGAAAATTCGTTACCACGAAAAGAAAACACTCTCTGTATCTTCACAGCTGTATTCTGAACAGACACTTTTTCCTAGCTAGGAAAAGAAAAAAAAATGATTTTCCGAGAAAGATGGAAGTTATTATTATTATTTTCATTTTTATTCTATAAGAAAATGCGCAACAAAACTGGTATACAGTGATATATTAAATTCTATAAGCGTAACTACGTAACACCTCAGTCAGTTTCATTCAAATGCAAAACGGAATTTCATTCTTCCTTTGTCACATTTTCTTTCTATTATCAATCAAATACCGGATCTTTCTGGATATTTTACATAATATTAGATATTATTTTTAACTTTCTTAAAATCACTTTAAAGCAAGATTAAAACTCTTTCTTTATAAAAGGGTTCTCTTTCTGAAAATAGAATATTAATCATAAATATATTAATGAGATACTTTTTATTACTACACGAGTATTGAAAAATTGAAATATAAGAATTTTGTATTAAAAATTATTTTTGTGTTTTTTAAAATTTTGGTAGAATTTTGTAAATCTAAGCATCATTTTTCTATAATCACGCCACGAGCTACATTTTTTCTTTCTCTTTTATTCATGTCATACACAATAGAATTCAATTTTTACGGAATAACTGATTTTTAGAAGATGGGCATTGAACTGATTATGATATGCTAATTGCCATTAATAACTTTTTGAGTAGAATATTTAGGAAAGCACGATTTTTTCTTCTGAATATAAATTTTTTTTTTTAAAAATTAGACAATATTTTATTATAAATTGGAAAATGCATGGCGCAAAATCATTGTTTATAATATACTGCGCCGAAACATTTTTGTCATTTTAACATTTATTTGGGTATTATAATTTCAAAAATGCAGATATATTTTATTAAATGTGGTGAATATTTTTATTTTAGCACTCTCAAATCGTTTTAATATAAAACCGATTTCATTATCAAATTAGCTGGAAGAAAATAAAAACATAGTAATATTAAAATGCAATTTTAAAAATATTTTTAGTGCTGCATCAAATACGTATGAAAGTTCTTTGTCCAGATTCCGATGATGTCAATTAGTCATATGCGATTATTCATATTAAAAATATTTTTGATAAACATATGCCACGACAAAAAAATTACAATATATGACATTACGATGCCCGAAACAAGTTATGGATAAAAATCCACTGGAGGCTGTGTCTGCGAAACGGCCGCTGAGATTGAGGAGCGTAGACTTACTTAACTTACTCAACTGTGACTTTCTGTGACTAAACTAGCTCTATGTGCCTATTAACTCTATAGTCTATAGTGACTATTAGTCTAATGTGACTATGTGACACTATCCATGTAAAATTCTTCGTGATTTTCACCAACTTTGTAACTTGACTGTGACTATACCGTCCTAATTAAAAGTCAAAATACAACACCGTCACATACTCCTGCCTAGAAATAGACACTTCCAAAGATTTACCTCCTAGAATCAGAAGTTCGAAGAATTCCCAGTTGAGCAGCAGAGCACACTAGCTTAAAAACAGCAGTGAACTAGCTTAAACAGAGCTAACTAGCTTAAACAGAGCTAACTAGCTTAACAACCAGCCACCATCAATTCTTCCGTAATTCATTCGAAAATTTCGCCCTTCACATCACTGCCATCCCTTGAGTAACAATTCCAGCGATCCCTCAGTATAAATAACAAGACAGAACCAAAAAAAAACAGTCCCACGATATTTAGGATGGTTGCGACAATTTTCATCAATGTAACCGGTGGTAATACGTTATTCAATTCTTCTTTTTCGTCGCATCGCACACCACTATCAACCCCGAATCATGGAGCTGCAACTGCATGAAAAAATGTAACTAAATGAAACATTCAACCCTTTCACTGCACTCAAATTTGATAACTCCTTTTGTAATTTTTTTATATTATACTCGGATTGTAATCCTCAATGTGTTTTTATTTTATTCTTCTTTGTTCATGTATAATTAGGTTCCCTTTCAAGTGTTTTTATATTCTAATGTTGCTTTTGTTTTTCAATAAAGTTTCATACATACTCATCCAACCGACAGGGTGCCGTTTAGGCGCCGAGTTCGGGGGTATGCTGTGGTGTTATGTTATGTGACTAAACCGTATTTACAAATTCTAATTTTATTTTTGCAATCTACAATACCTTTCTTTCTCTGTCAAAAGAAACAAACCAACTATATATATTATTTGGTTAGGGAGTTATAAGCGTTTAACTTTAGCACGAAATCCGACGTAATTCAACAATTCTTGAGTAATATTTCGCGCGATCGATGAATGAATTGTCTTAATGTTCGTGTGCGCGCATCGGTCGCTGTGACGTCATCAAACTTTTTCATTATTTTCATCACTTTTGCAGCTCGACTGTGACTAAACCGTAATTCCAAATTCTAAACTCCTTTTTGCAATCTTCACTGTCTACCTTTCTCTGTTAATCTGTACTTTTTGAAAATTATTACTTTTCCAAATTTATTTAATTCTTAAAACGTCGCACAAGATAGTTAATGTGAAAGTTCGAATTAAATTTAAATACAATTATTTTTTAAAAAAATTAATATGAAAATAATAATTTTAAAATAAAGTATAATAATTCATTTTAATAACAGAAGAATTTGATCCGACGGAATATCAAAGAAAGTCACATTTAAATCTAAAATTTGTTACAAATAAAAATATTTTTTGGAACATTTTTATAAGACATTAATTAAAAATAAATTAGAAAAACACGAAACTCCAGCATAATGCATGTAAAAGTAAAGGTATGGAATCCTTAAAGAACCATTTGAACTTATTTTCGGAAGAAATAGAATTTAGAAATATTATATTGCATATAACTCACTGAAAAGAAATAGAATAAACCAGACGGATTTAAAAGCTTTTAGAAAAATGGTTAGTCTATATTTACAAAATAAAAGTAAGAAAGCTTTGTATTTGAAAATAAGTGCCTGCAAAACAATACAAAAAACTGATTCAATAAACTTAGAAAGTTTTAAAGGAATTTTTTCCATCTTAATAGAGGTTTTATATCTTTATGTGTCATCAATATTAAATTCTGGAAAGTGGTGTCGAATATATGAAATCCGTGATGATAGGACAAATTTTATATTGAATTTAAACGGAAGAGTTGTATATACAAAAAGAAAGAGTTGGAACAGAAAAGTTGTTTATACAAAATTTTGTTTCATTTATAAATGTAGAAAGAAGTAACCTTTAACAGAGTTTTCCCTCTTAGAAGCAACGCCTGGAAATAAGTATATTTCTAAAAAATCTAATTCCAACTTAGACGAAACGTAAATGACCTAAAAAAATTAGAGGGATTTTAACAATAACGTGAAGTACGAAATTTCAGACATAACTGTATGTTGCTCATATAATGCATGCATACAGATTGGTATTCTATCCAATTCATTATTTTGTAGATCATGAAGGATTACGCTAGGAAAGCCATGAAGGATCACGCAAACAGCTGTTCAGTTCGAGTTTGTCACAATAAAATTGTTCCATAAATTAATTTTTTTAATAATATTAACAAAGAAAAAAATCGACGGGAGGCTGTCTCTGCGAAACGGCCGCTGGGATTGAAGGGCGTAGACTTACTTACCTTACTCAACTGTGACTTTCTGTGACTAAAGTAGCTGTATGTGACTATTAACTCTATAATCTATAGTGACTATTAGTCTAGTGTGACTATGTGACTCTATCAATATATAATTCTTCGTGACTTTCACCAACTTTGAAACTCGACTGTGACTAAACCGTAATTCCAAATTCTAAAATTATTTTTGCACTCTTCAAGGTCTCCCTTCCCCAACTCTCTATGTTATTTAGTTGCGGAGCTATAAGCGTTTAACTTTAGCGCGAAAATTATTATAATAATAATAATTTATAATAATAATTTTTTCCTTTCAAAACACACCATTATACCACTATGGAGAGAGGTAAGCCTATGTCAAAGCTTTGTCATTAAATATAAATAATATCAAACTGCGATAGAGACGCAAGTATACGTTGAAATGCATAAAGAAAGAGGCATGATTTCATCAATAGATGAATGTAAGCTTCTCCACAAAAAAATCAAACAAAATAGTATTTTTAAGATTTGAAAATATCTGTATCTACAATAAATAAAAACCAAATTTATGATAGAAGCACTGAATCATGAGATTCTGTAAATTTTGAATTTACGTTTTATTGTCGATAGAGATGGATTTTTTTATTTTGAAAATATCAAAACTCACTCACTCTGTTGTTATTTACAAATTTGAGTTCAAATGCAAAAATACTTGAAATTATAATACAAAATTGGAATTAAATCAACAAATAAAGTGTAATTAACTTCTAAAAATGTCACTTTAAAGTATTTCAATTTTTAAAAATCTCAGGAAGCTAAATATTTCTTACATACTTTAGCGCGTTTTCTTTAATAAAATTATAACATTAAATGATTTCTTTAATTCTATATATAAGTATAAAGTAATAAATGAAATAAAGCAAAAACTCTCTCTTAATTTTTCCATATATGAAATCTATTTATCAAGAGTTATTATAAACAAAAAAACTGAATTTACTGATACAAATTCTAGACAACTATGGTGCAGCATTAATTTTCGTGGGTACGAAACTGTATTTTGATGATCCCATATTATCCTAACACTTTGAGTTTTAAAATGTACAATAATACGAGATCTCTAATCAAGTAGTGAGCATCGAAGCCATAAAACTCAATTGGTCTTTAGAAATAATATTTATGTTGACAATATCCAAGCATTATCAAGATATTCTTATTTAGTTCAGTCGCACTGCAATGTGCCTATAGATTTAAAAGCAGAATTGTAATAAATGTACATAATTGGTTAACCCTCGAGGTGCCAGCAAGAATTTATTACAGAAAATTAACCCCTGAATGAAGAAACTCCAGATTCACAGTCGCTGCATTCAAGGTCATTTTCTTGCTGATTAAAGATATTTCAAGAATTTCCCCTCATTTGTAATCTCAGAAAACAGAAGGTTGGGCCTCCGAAGCCCGATGTGTACTCGTGTTTCTGTGTAGGATTGCTAAATAGAACAGATAAATAGCGACTATTTATCGCTATTCGAACTTCTAATATGAGATGTAAAGACAAGAATAGCTTTTAGCTGAAGATCAACTAATTAAGAATCGATTAACGAAGAAAATAAAGAAATTGCTGATGTTGAATTAGTTAGAGATTATATGTCGAATTCTGAAAAGGAATTAGACAATGAATGGAATATTTGAGAGTCCAACGATAATTTAGAAGAAGGCTGGAGTTAAAAATTGATGTAGTAAACGGTAAGATAAGGGGAATTAACAAAATGGTGTAAAGTAGAACCTCGCAAAAATATGAGAACTTTCTACACATTACATCGTTATACAACTACCCGAAAATTTGGTGAAGCAAAAGTTGTATAATCGGTTCAAAAGTCTTTGAAAAGCTTATCGATGAGACAGATGATGCATTAATACTTATATCCAGGAGAATTCAGGTAATTTTGGACGGGAAAGCCAGCATTTTCATAAATTCCTGGGAAATACAAACATTCATCAATTTTCTTCAATTTAATGCGCTCCCTTGAAGAGAGTTATATGAAAATTATCTTATTAATATTTCATATTCTGTACACTAGTGCAACAAATGTTTCCTATGAAAGTAAATGTGATTTTCTGCGCGTTTCGTTGGAAAAACAAAACCCGGGCCTGCGAATCCCGATGCTTGTCCTCGAGTAAGTGTAAGGAACGCGCGTCCTTGTGGGTTAAAACAGCTTTCGAAAGGCAAAATCTTTATATTATGATTTTTAAATTTAATGGCCTGCATTAAAATATGTGATTATATCAATTAGAATCACGATTAGTGAGAACAGCTTTTACGAAGTCTTGTAATGAAATTACTAAATTTTGATAGGAATTTGTAAAACTATTATATTTATTTACGATATGTCATTAGTGTAGTGCAGAGGTTCTCAACCTGTGGTACGCGTACCCAAATTTGGTAATGGCGGAAATAAGAAAACATAACGAATGAAAAAAGTTACAGAATTTAGTTTCCCTAAGTTAATAGTTACTATTTAATAACTATACCACTTGAAAAGTTTAGTATTACAGATTGTAGTTTTCAGCCAACCTTGTAAGTCAATGATAAATTATTACAATACTGATTTCATTTGTTTTAGCGTCTAACTAATACTACTGTAATAATGCAATGAATTGTAAAATAAAAAAATAAGTCCGGCAATATTATTAATTCGAGTCATTTTACTCTAAAGTTAGCCTGAGCCCTCAACATTACTGATAAAAACTTCTTTGCATAAACGGATGGTTGATAGTAAGGAGGATATGGCAGATGGGGGTACGCGAAAATATAAAGATTAATCAAGGGTTACGCGAGGGAATAAAAGTTGGGTACCCCTGTTGTAGAGTAAGGTATGAAATAATTTAAAATACATTTACATCTCAACTTTTCCTCTAACAAGCACTTGGCAGTCACCTCCTTGCTCCCCAAGCTTTAAACCGTTACAGATATTTGGTAGCCGTGGATATTTATAAACGCAATAGACCGTCTACCCAAAATTGGCTCACTTATTGGCATTTGATAAATAGAAAAACCCATTGCTACATCTCGTTTTGATGGAAATAACCAGAAGGTAATATATCCGGATTAGACGAACATGATCCTACTTCAGCATCAAAAATTGATGTTGTCGTTATGAGAATGTGTATGCAACTGTCTTGAATGTGACAGACGACGGTTTCAGCTGTCTTGCTATTGGCGGAAAGAATATAAAACGAATCGATGGGAGATCAAAATTCACTTTATATTCCAAAAATTTTCAAAGAGATGTAAAAACGGTCCGTGACGCGCATTTTCAAAGCGATGCAACTTTGATCGAAATACTTTTCTATGGAAAAGATGGTTAAATTTAATCCATTTTCAATTCCAATTTATTTTAGATTAAAAAGAACAGATACCTGTTCATGATCTCCATCTGCATAGAATATCTATTCTTCATTTAGAATTCTTACAGTTTCAAACGCATCTTTCAAAGAGATTTTTAATTCCCATATTCAAAATGTTATTCGCTATTTTGTAAGCAAGGGAATGTTAGGAAAGTATGTTTTCTGTTCGAGCGAATCAAAAGTTGTAACAAACGTTTAGCTTCTCGTATTCTGCGTCATCTGAGAGCGGTTCAAAATTACGAAGTCCTCCCCAAGATAGCCCTAGTGTTGTTTCAAAACGGGACGTTAATATAATTAAACTAAACTTCCCGTATTCTGAGAATGCAAGAAGAAAGTATTTTAATCATAAAAAAAAGTTCATCTCGAAATTCCAATGAAACTTCATAATTTAGTTTAGTTTTCTATTTAGTTTATTTATTTCTATTAAAGTCCCGTTGTGTAGCAACATGAGGATCATCTTGGGACGGACCTCGTAATTTTGAACCGCGGTCAGATGACGAGGACGACATCTAAGCTAGTACTCCACTCCAGGCTTCCACGTCACGCCAGCGGGAGGACGTTTGACCTCCTACGTATGATTTAGCGTTCAACAGGCCCAATGCACGACGGACCCTCAGTAGAATCGTGTATCGAACTCGGAACCCTTCGAGACTAGGCCACCGCGGCCCTCTTCGCGATTTAGAACTCTCGGTTTTAGGGAAAAACATTTTAGTATTAAATCTGTCTGCATTTAAGTTTGTCTGTCTCTCTGTCTGCGAGCACGGTAACTCTAAAATTTTACAAGTTAGTAGGATAAAATCTGATAAGTGGTCTTTGCACCAAAATTGTAGATTTCTTTCAGATTTCAGACGAAGTACGTCGAAGAAAATAAATTTTGTATGTCTGTCCGACCCTTTACACGATAGCTTAACATCGTAACAAGCTAGACCGATGAAATTTCGCATGCGACTGTATCACTAAAATTGTACAACTGAATTAAGTTTTTGAACAAATAGGTTAACAGGTTTGGTCGTCTGTCAATTTTCATATTCATGTGCATGTAGACAACTAAAAAAAATGGAGATTTAGATTTTACTTTCATTTAGATCAATGAAATTTAATATATGTTATCGATACCAAAATTCTAAAACTTTTTCAAATTTTGCACTAAATGCGTCAAAGGGTAGACTGTCTGTTTGTATGTTTGCTCGTATGTACGTGAACAAAAAAAAGTGGAAGAGTTGAATTTGGTATTGTCTGTATATAAAAATTACAGATGTGTGTCACATTTTGGATTAAATCCGTCATATTGTTCAGCAACGGATTCCGAAACCCTCCGCTCTTTTGCGCATGCACCGGGCGGAGTTATTTTCATCAAAATAGGGGAAAAGTGAAGAATGGTTGGGTGATGTTTACATTCTACTGAGCTTGATCTAACAAAGAACTCCGGAAATGCGTTCATATGATTCATTGCCTGACACCCCTTTCGGGTGTAAAATCGTCCAAAAGTGGCAGTCTCGGAATCCGTTGCTGAACAGTAGGATAAAATGTCCGTGTGTATGTAATCACTAAAACTGAAAAACGCAACAAGATAGATAAATGAAATTTGACTTACAGTCTTAACACGAAACTTCTAAAAGTTTTTCAGATCTTGAACCCAATTGGTCAAAGGAAAGAGGACCAAACTGCATACTCCATACTCCTTATTACACTACGAAGCTTAGCACAAAAATGCCGTAATCTTTAACATTTTGTCGGGAGCAATACAAATGCTAACACTTTCGGGCTCATCTTATCTGAGAATAAAAAATAAGTTACTTAAATAATAAATACTTAAGTTAATAAATACTTACTTTAATAATAAATACTTACTTTAATAATAAATACTTAATAAATACTTAAGTCTAAGTAAAAGCTTATCAAACTGAATTTTTCTCTCAGAGAAAGCTATATTTGCGTTCTTAAATATCTTTTTTGTATTTCCTTGCAATTTCCACTAAAGAAATTTGAACAAAACTGGTCTGGGATACAAAACGTCGCTTGAAACGTATGCCACTTCTAAAGTCACACCAGAGATTTTCGGTAGGGCGAAGAATATCACCGTTGGCTACATTTGTACATTTCTTGCCACACTGAATGCTGCGCAAAATTTATCAACTACATCAACAACAGAGTTGGTAACATTGTAGTACCAAATCATTTGGAGTTTCCTACCATACTCCATTCTGCTTACTTGAAATTGCAATCACGTTTTTCCCTTTCTTTGGCACATATGACACAAGTTACTAAAGTAGAAAATGTTACTGCTTACAGCTCTAGATTTCTGTCCAGGAACTCAGGAGGGAGTTGACGTTTGTTTCCCAGTAAGATTCCTAACAATGACTGTTTTCTTTATGTGTCTGAAATAATTCGGCATTTTTGAAACAATATATTTTAAATAGCGATCATTGTCATTGAATTAAGACCTGGAACATAGGTATACTACGAACTTTTTCAGGTAATAAAAATAAATGTTGAAAATTCGGAAATCAAAAATACATACGTAATCGGGCGCAACACATCTTCCAGATGAACGTGCCTCTCATGTACTACACCAACACAGCAGTGGAGGAATGGGTGGTAGGGATCCTGAAAGCTACTTTACTTTACACGACTCACCCCCGACTCCAGAGATTAAAAATCTCCGGGCCAGGAAGCTACTAAAGGTTTCATTCCTTTCTCTATGTAATCCACCCGAAAAGAATTATGGGTATTTCATCTAACAAATTAGATGCGCCCGACCGAAAGTTAAGGATACGACAATGTCGAGAGGAGTACAGACTCATTGGTTTCTTTTGATGTAACTGTAGATACATTCGGATACTCTTGTATCATTCACGAAGTGTTGCTAATCTTAGATGTCTCTTAACTAGGACAGTACATAGACGATACTGCGTCCCTGCCAAAACTGCACCCCCACACACTTTTCTCAATTTTCCATTCTCTCGATGATCCCCCCGTATCTAACAAATTATCCACATTTGGACCATCATAGACCCAACAACAAAAAATTTCTCAAAGAAGGATATACTCGACATTTAGATTTCAATTTTAAGGCCTCTGTTCGTCTGCTGTACTGGGAAACTCATTTTGAAAAGACATAGTTGAACTTGTCATGCTGGGATCATACTATTGTGAGTTTATGGAGAATTATTGGATCTTTAAAAAAGAAGACAATATGGGTCAAGTAATAAGACTTGGTATTATAGTCCAACGTTTTTATCTCGGCCATTAAGTAGTAAGTGTCTACTACCCGAGATCAGCGTCAGAGATGCTGTTATGCATGAAGTAGTAGATTGACTTAGTGGACTATATTTGAAAAAACAAAACCAAATAAGCTAGCTGACTTTGAATTAGTGAGCTGATGCAGTCTTAGCAGTTGAGCTTGTAAATTCAGTTTATCGACAGATAGTTTTTATTCTCAGCTTACGAAGAAGTTTTATTTTGTAGAAAGACTCAGCCAATTATTCAGATAATGGAACCAACTATGGGGTAAATTCTAATGAGCTGGAAATCGAGGATTGGGGAAAAAATACAAGAATATGCCTCAGTAGAAAAATCCAATGGAAATTTTAACCACCTCACCCCCTCGGTTAGGATTTTGGGAAAAGGCCCTATAGGTTGAAAGCATATCTAAGAAAAGTCTTGGAAAGGCCTCCTTACAGTTTTGAAGAATTGTGCATGACTGTGTGATGCTGAGGGCATTCAAATTCTAGACCTTGACATACTTAAGTGAAGCAATGTAAATCTTTAAGACATTACATCGCTATATTTCTACAGATGTAAAAGAAATAGGAGTTCCAGATATTGATCAAATAGACTGCTAAGAGAATGAATAAAGATCTTCTACAGACAAAAAATTGTCAAGATTCTGTGCAAAACGGTTTCTAGAATCGAAATCTTGGACATCTAGAGAATTTTCCAAGATTTGTAAATGAATTCGGAAATTAAAGAAGGACATTGTTCTATCGGTGATAGTAACATGTCAAGAGAATAAATTGGGTCCTTGGAAGAGTGAGCTAAATACCTGGGAAAAGACAAGAAAGTTCGTTCAGTTGAATCTAGACATAAAATCGGATCTTTCACGCCCTAATAATACAGAATTCTTCTCTGAGATCAAAGCAGGAGAAAAGTCATCGTCCCAGCCCCAAAGAGCATCCCTCATCCACAATGATCTCTGATGGAAACTCCCAACATCTAGTGACTCTCCTGCAGTTCCGGATTGGATGCCGAATGTGAACGTGTGTGTTCGAAGAAGATCCGTCTATGGCTTAAGGTCTGCCTAGTGCCCTCCCTGGATCACTATTGAGTTTCTGCAAACCTTGAGAAACTCAGGGGAGAGTGCCTTGGAAACCACCCAGGGACCGGAAATTAACTCAGAAGAGAACCTTTCCTCGCCAGCCAGGGGTCTTTGTTTCGCTTGCTTTCTCTTGGTTTTAGGCCAACTTTCTACCGCGTCATTGTAACCTCCTTTTCTAACTTATGTAAATATAAAATTAGTCTGCGTAAACTTAATCATTATTAAATATTTTCATTCTTAAGATTTACCCCTCGATCTAGCCATACTCAATACAAGAGATTTCTTAGATAATATAAAAGCCACTCCAGTATGAAGAGTCTGATACGACCAAAACAAAGGTGCGTTAGTTACCTATAATTTTAAAGATAAGTTTGATCGTAATAATGCATATTGCAGATCTGGCTTACTATACTGTCAATACTGGTTGGCAAGTAAGCAGAAAAAAATGGTAAAATGTTTTGCGAGAGATAATGTCTTTGTCCCTCTTAGGATATGTACCATCGGATAATTATATTTTGCATGGAAGCATAAGGATTGTATTTATATTCATATCTTGGAAGCTTATCATAAAGGAAATTTATCTTCTTCTTCGGCTGCAAAAAACGATTAAAGTATTTTGACATGTTAATTCATGTTAAAAAATAAATTTTTCAAGTATAGTATGAAACGTTTTAAAACCGAATTTATAATAATAAAATTTCGTCCATATCATCTTTAGAAGAATGGTTAAACTATATTTACCAAAAATATGATCGCAAGTTTATATTTGAAAACATGTCCTGAAAACAATAAAAAGAATTGAATACAAACTAAAGAACACTGTCGTTTTGTATTCCGAATTGAGGAAGTGGAAAAGATAAGCTAAATCTTAAAATTTTTTAGAAAAGGTTTATGGATTTGAATAAATTGTTTTCATATCTCTTAAACTGGAAATTTTATTGTTTGTTTATACTGTTTCTTTACAGAATTCTAGTCGTTTTTAGTTCGTTTGTCTTATAATGTCGTTACTATAATAGTTATATACCAATGTCAACAATATAAAGAAATATTTCTACGTAGAAAGCAGATAGTATCTTTTTCCATTTTTAGCTGGATGACAAATCATCTGCTGCCGCTCTCTACAGTCCATAAGATAATATTTTTTTTTGGTTTTGTTCTTGAGTAATAAATCCAGCTATCACAAACGTGGTAGTAAAAGGTAAATGAGATGAAATTATTTACTTTGTGGTTCAAGAGGCCGTACAGAGGATGGTAGGACATTGGCCCAAGGCAAGACTGTAGCAAAGGAAGAACGCAAAAATTCATTGAAAATAAGGTCTCTAAGAGAGATTCAAATGATTTGCTGTAAATATAAATTAATTCAATAAAAAAGCCTTCTGCCTGACTTGAAATTACGGGAT